>KK122496.1:76884-144046 GCA_000611955.2 Stegodyphus mimosarum
AATAATGAATCATAAAGTATTAATTACAAATTAATGTTAAAAATATACTATTTACTGAATTTTGAAATTTATTTTTTAAAATTTTTTATAAAAATATTTTTATAATTTGATCTTTTGATGAAATTTTATCTCTTACGAACAAATGTTCAATCTGTGTTTGTTTTATATCGTTCAAGAGCAGTTTGTCATAGTATTCTTAATTTGCTTATTTAGCCTTAAAAGGAATCCATAACGCAAAATCGAATGATGTTTCATTATAAAACTAAATGATGCGTACACACGTACATACATACATACATACATACATACACACATGCAAATAATAATAATAACAATATTTGCAGTTCCCTACAAAGTTACTTTACGTAAGTCGACTTTGCAAATTACTTATGTAGGAACCTCGTAGGAAACTGCAATTATTGTTATTATTACTATCACGTCACATAGAGGTATATAAAACGCATTTCTTACGTAACTTGAGGGGGAAAGGGCTGCAGTATTAACGCTTTTGCAATCACGAATTAACAGAACAAAACGAAGTTCAACTTAATAATTAGCCCAAATAAGCATATCTTTGTTGCTTGTAGCAGTTTCTTGGGGGGATTAGTCAGACTTCATCAAAGCGTTATAAGGTATTTCTGCCGCCTACTTAGCATGTCTTCGTGATGTAGTGGTCAGCACACTCGGCGCGTATTTGAGACGTCCGTGGTTCGAGTCCCGGCGAGGGCATTGCTCATTTTTCATCTCTCCTGCTCCAAAACACCTAATGTCTCTACAGCATTGCTGTTACTGTACTGAACGTGGTAGAAATCTAGTGCTTGGCGTAGAAGTTGTAGTGCTTGGTCGGAAGAAAAGAGAAGAGATTGGAATATGTTCTTTCCTGCTTCTGATAGAAACGGAGTGGAAGCTATGTTAAATAACGAGACTGCTCTGAAGGAAAAGATGATTAACAGGTGTGGCATCAAGTTCAGATGAACGCATGAGTGGGTGACCATAAGGGTTTGGAATGCGTTTGAAGCTGAAAATAAAGCAAACCAAGAACTTTTTTCTAACTAAAGGCAGTAATATTTTCAGGTATTAAAAAGTAAAACGAAGGGAAAAATACAATGCCCTAAAAATTTTCAGCAGAGCTCTGTCAGAATCCTTGAAGGCAATCAAGTATATAAAGTATAAACTAGTAACTTTAAAAAATCATAAAATATTATTCTGAATATGAACAAAGAGCATAAAAGCAGCCATCTTTCGCGATAAGATCTTCTTTTACAAGTATGTTTTATCTAATATTTCAAAAAGCTATTTTTAATAGGAAAGATTAATACGAATGATTATTATTAAGCTAATGTATAACGCAAAAAACAATCAGTATATTGAATTACTATTTTGGGTGAAAAATTATTTTCTCAAGAGTTTACAACAGTGTTCAACAGATGGCGCTACTAGTTTGAAAAAAAGAGCAAATATGCATTGTGGTTGAGTAAAATAAAACCGCATATAACTGTATAAAGAATGTATCGCATGCAATACAATGGTATGTTTTGAATGTAGAAATTTAACCTAGCAGATAAGTATTCAGCCCTCGAAAATCTGTGATCATTCTTCGACGTGTGCTGAATGTGCGCAACAGGTTAGAATTGTGCTCTGTTAAATGTATATGCTGCGCAGCAGCCCTTAATTTACGGTGAGTCAAAAAAATAATTAAACATTTAGCTTGAACGAAGTACTCTATGTCATATTTTAGGGCTAAACAAAGGAGAAATTTTTTTAAATTGTTTAAAAATATGTTTAAATAAATTTTGCACTTCTTGTGTACAACGAGAAAGTAATGGTCAAAATAAGTGCTAGGGCACGCAAATATATTAAAAAAGGGCCTCTAAAATACTTTAATACTAAATTGGGTCTTTTTTACTTTGTAGGACTTCACTGAGTTTTCTAGTCATATATATCACAAGATTTTGACATAGAACTGAATCTAGATTTTTTTTCCTCAATCTCTGGTGAGGTTTTCTACAAGTTCATTTCTGTCGGAAATTTGAAATTTATTAACATTGTTTTGAAAAATCCCCCCCCAAACTTGTTTTGAAGGACAGAGTTCTGAACTCAACGTAAGCGTCTTGATTGTATGTAGACACTCGAACGAAGTCTATAGTTTGCAAATAAGAGCATTATGCTTGGGATCATTGTCTTCATAATTTTGTAATGTGGGAATATGCCCTTTCACTCTGTGTTTCAAATTTTGTTTTAGACTATTTAAATAATAAATTTATCCATTTTGCCGTCAATAAAGCCTTTGATTTTCAACTCCCCAAGTACTTACAGAATCGCAGATCATGTGGCTACTTCCACCATGTTTAACTGATGGAGCAAGATTCGTCACTGTAAGGCTGTAGAGACATTAGGTTATTTCGGAAGCAGGAGAGATGAGAAATGAGCAATGCCCTCGCCGGGAATCGAACCACGGATCTCGCGAATACGCGTCGAGCGTGCTGACCACCACACCAAGAAGGCATGCAAAGAAGGCGGAAGAAATACCTTATATACTCTCCCTTTTAAAGGGCGACTGGGATTAGGGGACCCAGTCGCCAAATCCTGGTGGTGGAGAATCATCATCCACCATCCTTTCAGTTCGGGCGCCAGTTGTAGAGACATTAGGTTATTTAGAAAGCAGGAGAGATGAGAAATGAGCAATGCCCTCGCCGGCAATCGAACCACGGATTTCTCGAATATGCGTCGAGCGTGCTGACCACTACACCACGAAAGCGTGCGAAGAAGGCGGGACAAATACATTATAAGGTCAGTACTGGGCTTTCGGCCTACCATTTGATTGCCATCACTCCCCAAAAGTATTGAATTTTGCATTCTTCTACAAATAAAACTGAATTCCGAAATTCTTGAGGCCTTTTAATGCAGATGTTAGAGAATTGCAATCTTCACCTTAGACTTGCTCTACAGAGAAATGTTTTTCTTCTAAACATTTGGCCATTATACTTTCTTAAAATATTCCTAAAAGTTTTTGCATTACCAAATTTGTTAAATGCTTGTTAGACTTTTTAAGTCAATTTAATTGCAATAGGTTTAAGATTACAAATATTGTTTCTAACGATCCACTTTTCTTCTCGCTCAGTGAAATAGCTTGAACGAATTTTCGTGATTTGTCATCAATCAAATTTGTTTCATGGTACTTCAAATTTATGTTATGAACAGTAGATCTTCTTACTTTCAATAGTTCACCTAACGTTCTCGCAGGTTTTCTACAATTCTACTGAAAAATTATAAGCTTTTTCTCCTCAAAAGGCATCACAAAATTATTTCGACCCCATGTTAACAAAGTAGTTTCCTGCTTCTTTCTTCTTTATAATTTTTCAAGTTCAAAATCCTTCTTTCAAGCATTTTGCAAGAAAAATCTGCCAGAATTAAATGTCTATCCTGTTTGTTACCTTAAGGCTGCTATAAGTTTTCCACCCTGAATTTCTTATTTAAAGTCAAAAGGTAGTTAAAATATTTCATTTACTTATCAGTTTTATTTAATTTTATTCATCTTGATATATTTAGCGTAGTGTTTAGACACAAAACGCATTAAAAGTGTTTAGTTTGGGGAATAATAGCCAATATTTTATCATTGAATATCTGAAAGTTTTCCATCCTGCAATATTTTTTTGAGTCACTTTATAAGTGTTTGGTCATTCTTTGTGAAATTAAAAAGACCCGTATTGAAGTTCCCTAAATGCACCCTTAACAGCTTCGATTTCTGTATCACGAAATTTTATGATAGAAAGCATTTTGAATTATTCTTTCTTTTACTGCAAATGCATTTCAATACACTGCTTCATTTTTGGGCTATAACTATGTATAATTATAAACCCTTGTCTCATACTGTGTAAATAAACTCGAAACCTATTCAAGGATATTTAAAGCGCTGAGCAAGTATTCTTGATAGAGAAAAGGAAATGAAGTGTTTATTCACTTAATTCATTTGTGAAATTTATCTTTTAAAATTCAATGTGTGCTTTTAGAATAAAAAATGTTCTTCTTACTACTTTATCAAGTACTTTATTTCCGTAAAACACGTAGACAATTTTCTATTAGGCAATCAAATTGGACATTAAAGTTCAAATTTACATCAGTATTCATTAAGCGTAACTATAAATGCAACATCGTTTCGAGAGCACGCAAATTTTCACGTTATATTCCTCTTATGTGTGCAATTAAGCGTCAAATTTTTAAGTTCGAAGATCAAATTGACATCAGTATTCATTGCGTTATTACAATATCATTCCGAGATAACTCCACAAATAATGAGGAGGTGTTACGAGATGGGAAATATTAGCCTGTATTTAAAGAAAAATGTTTTCTTCTTAAAATGACCTTCTGAAAACTACATTCCTTTTATAGTACATGCTTATATGCAGCTTAAAATTAAAAATATTATGTTGTGATAGTTTATTTCCAGCTTTTAGGATCAACTCAAATATATTTTCTTAGATTTATCTTGGAGAATAATATTTTGAAAATTTAATTAAGTTCTTTCCTTTAAAATAATAAACTTATACACGTGAGAACTTGTTATATGCAAGAAACTTGTAATTCAAAGGTTCGAGTTCTGATGAGCGGATTGCTTTTATTTACCCGTCTTATGTTACAGGTTAGAAGGTTTTAATATTTTCACATAATCAAATGGACAAATAAATCTGATCAAGATTTTGAACAACGAAATTTCCGAAACATTTTTTTTTTCATGAACAAAAAGTTCGAGCCAGTTTCCCTTGCAAGTTTTTTTTCAGCTCTTTCGCTTTTGTAACTTAATTGTTGAAAACTGCATAACATCAAATATAAGACTTATGAAACTTATTGAAAAGGGAAGAAAAATTCCTCTTAAATATACTAGATTACATTTCCGTAAGTAAAACCTAAATTTAAAAATTGTGGTTGATCTTGACATGCCTTTCTGTACACAAGTATAAAAGACGTACGAACTAATTAATACATAAATATTAATTCACCTACCTAATTATGCATATTAAATAATTCGTTTTAAAGTCATTATTGTGCTCCCAATAACTTAACGTGACTCTACTTTGAGAACCCCAGTTTTTGATATTTTTTAACAATTCTGATAACTCAAAATTTCGCAACAAACTAAGAATTTAAACTAAATTAAAAAAACTGTTCCGAACATTAAGGACATACTAAAAATGCAATGCAATTATAATATTAATACCTTTTTTCATGATATACATGCACAGACATCAATAAATTGGGTTATGCAAATAAGATTACCTGAAATTAGTTTTAGTTCGCTTGATTATGGCAAAGAAAGCTATAGTTATCTGCCTAAGCGAAGCGATGTCTTCGTGGAAGATTTTCTAAGGATAACTAGCTCGGCTCTATGTTGCACATAGAAAAAAACCATAAAAATGCCCAAATGGTCAACATTCACCTGGAATCGAATCCATTCTTGAAACTGTACATCGAGTCCAAAAAAAAAATAGTCTCATTACATACCAAAGTTTGTAAAATTTGGAGAGAAATTTAAGGAGTAATTCTAGAATTTAGTTTATAGCACTTTCGGCTAAGAATAATTCATTTGGTGAACTTCTTAATTTGTAGCAATGTACTTCCCTTGTACTGTCGTTCTCTATGAAAGAAAAAAACGTATCGGCACTTCACAAATATATCCACAATCATCTACTCATTTTCATTCGCTCTGTATCATAAACATTTTTGAAGCATCTCTGTTCCAGCAACGTTTTTATGGTATAGGTATCGCCTTCCATTTCATCAATACTTATTCAGTATAAAAAGCGAAGTGATTTTGACCATGATTTTGAAGGTCTTCAGAGGCTAGGCATTTTGAAGAGAAAGAAAAAGACTAGTTTCATCAACATCGAAAATGTTTTTAACTGATATCCATATATTTAGGATAAATTCTTGAATCTTCAATAAACTCAGCTAAGATATTTTCGGATTCTCCGTTTGTGAAATGATATGACGTCATTTAAATTTATACAGCAACTCTGGAATATTTGATGCATTACTCTGAGTGAAAATACTTTAGCAAAATACGGTTTGAACTTCCAGATATTTCTCCTTGAACACACAACTACTTTGAAGATTTTCCGCCAATCGTTGTAATTGATTTTAATTTCCTCCCTTCAGAAATATTTGTTTTGCATTGTTGCTTCAAGAATATTCGGCTTTTTTCTGGTAGCCATATTTCCATAAGTTTGTATTTTTGTCAAATTCTCTTAAAATTTCAGGTGTGTCTTTCAAAAAGACTACTTTTCGTTTTCTAAACAAGCTGAAAATTAAGTTTAAAGTAAAGCTCAGAGGACAAATAATCACTCTTCATCTGTTTACTAAATGATACATGAAATAAAGCATCTCCCATACTTTTCCGGTCAACGGAATCCAGCGTTTTTCTATTTTATCTTATAGTCCAATCTGAAAAACAGATGAAAATAACCTAAATCATTCCATGTTCACAATTTTAAGATCAGTGATTGTAGTGTTAAAAAGAACATTTTTTAAAATTATCTGTAATAGTATGAGAAAAATCTAGATTTTTGAAATATTCATTGCAAAAAGGTTAATATAAAAATTTATATTTCATATATTTTTACTAAAAGGGTTACAGCCGAAAACATCGCGGAGAAAACAACGCAAGACGAAAATGTCGTGATACAAAACATCGTGGGAGAAAATAAAACAAAGAGAAAACATTGCAGTTCTAAGACATCGTGGTACAAAATATCGTCGTCGAAAATAAAGCGGTTCAAAAATTTTTCAGCTTAAAAACATCATCTTCGAAAATATCGTGGTAAAAAATAAAGTACCTACAAATCATCGCATGGCGATAACATCGCAGACATGCGTTTTTCAGGCTTTAATAATTGTTAATGGAAATTCGCATAATGATTTATGAGAGCAAGGTGGAAAGAAGGATAAATTTTACTTTCATATTTTTATTAACTAATAAAGTTTTAAAAAACAAGAAGTAATTTTCAATATAAGAGTATCAGATTAAGAAAAGTGAAGAAAATAATGTCATAATTAACATAGCAATTTTTTTATAGATAACTTCATGCAGTTACTTATCTTTCTTTTTCTATTAATAACATTTGTAGTTAACTATGTCAGTTTAAAATTAAGTTCTATAAGTTGGGTTAATTTTCTATGCTTAAGTTTTCATTTTACATTTTCAGCAAACATTTCTTAGTTAATAAAAAATATGAAAGTGAAAATTAACCTTCTTTCCATCTTGCGTTCACAAATCATTATGCAAGTTTTCACAATTATTAAACAATCATTAAATTTTACAGTTATTAAAGCCTGAAAAACGCATGTCTGCGATGTTACCGTCATACGATGATTTGTAGGTACTTTATTTTTTACCATGATATTTTCGACGGCGATGTTTTTAAACTGCGAAGTTTTTGAACCGCTTTATTTTCGACGACGATGTTTTGTACCACGATGTTTTTGAACGGCGATGTTTTCTCTTCGCTTTATTTTCTCCCACGATGTTTTGTACCACGACGTTTTCGCCTTGCGCTGTTTTCTTCGCGACGTTTTCGTTCCCGATGTTTTTGCCGCGATGTTATCGGCGGACACCGCTAAAAGATGGGATATGACCAAAGCTGTCGAACTCTCAAAGCTTAGTTTATTTTGTTAAATATTTAATTTGAAACTATGATCTACAAAATAGGTATAAGGTATAACCGTGCGTAGATTCGCTTTTATGGTGAAACCTGAAGAATCAATCCAAACATAGTAAAGTTTCAATAAGCCAAACTGGACTTTACGTTAGTATTAATTTCGAATACTATATTTCGACACTGACTGTGACTTAACTTTGAAATCTTAATTCCGAAAACCATTCTGACAAAAATTTCTACTAAGTGTTATAAGGTATATTGTCCCTCCTTTCTGCATGCCTTCGTGCTGTAATAATAGCACACTTCGCGCGTATTCGAGAGGTTCAGGTTCGAGTCTCGGCGAGGGCATAGAAAAAAAAAGCCTAATGTTCTAGAATAGGGTTCGAACTAAAACGTGGTGGATGATGATTCTTCACGACCAGGATTTGACGACTGGGTCCCCTAGTACCGCTTCGCCCTTTAAAAGAGGGAGTATATAAGGTATTTTCTCCCTAATTTCTGCATATATTCGTAGTGTAACGGTAGCCCATTCGGCGCGTGTTCGAGAGGTCCAGGTCTAAGTATATTTTTATTTTTTATATGTTCTTTATTGTGTAAAGGGTATATATTATTGAGATATTGCATATTTCTGCATTAAGAGCTGTTATGAATTCCATTTTACGTTATCTGTAGTTTATTAGTAAAGTAATTCAACTTTTAGTTTTTTATAAAAATAAATTTTTATTCAATGGTGCTTCTTGAATTCTACAAAATTCTCATGTTCTGACTGCGGAACATGTATCATATTACATTTTCAGGCGGGGATGGATTTGTTTCCTCATAACAGCACATATTGTTTTATACTTATTTTGAAAAACTAACCAAAAATTTGCATGCAGGGCTTATTTATTTGATGAAACTCTGCATAATTAACATTTCTGCATGTTTAACATTTTTCGAAAGAGTCCTTATATTAAATAATTGTTGAGGGGAAAAGCCAAACCTCTCAGAAATATATTATGAATAAAAATTGATGCTAAAATTCTAAGTAATAATCGTTATAAATCTATCCCATGCATGTAAAATACCGATAGCCTAGCTGTAGTGTCCTTAATTATAACTGTCGTTCAGCTTTACTTCCTTTAACATCATTTTATTTTACAATAAATTTTGTATGTGGAAAACATTTTTGAGAACAAAATGTATACATGAGGCATTAGAAATATTTTATAAAAAGCTATTTTTGCTTTTTCTTTACTTCTGACTTATTGTAATATTCTACAAATACACTTATGTGTGACAGGTGATATTTATTATAAAAATATTTATACGTCAGCAGATATTATCATTATTTTTTTTATTTCACCTAATTCAAGACCAAAAAGCAACAAAAGAAAATTATTTTATATTCATATTATAATTTTAATTTCCTTGTATGTTGTTTATAAATGCTTATAATTTTTATTTATTTTTTAAAACTTTTTTTCCAGTATGTTTTATCACCACTTCAGCTGCTCAAGGCAAGTTTCTTTCAAAATACAACTGCAAATTAGGTTTTAATACAGGCATCACAATCAACAAAAAATTTAATAGCTTCAAAACTTTAACAGCAGTAATACATGTACTGATTAAAATAAGGCCATTGTTTTTCCTTTCTCTCAGTCAAAGAGACACACTTTGAAAAGAATTAGGATTTTTCACAAAGGGTTTCCAAATGTTATAAGAGTTGTCAATTATATTCTCATCAACATACACAGATCATCAACTGATGACTGGTATGCTTATGTGAATCGTAAAGGAAAATTTACTTCAGGTATTCAGCTGGTCAATAACCTTATATCGATAGCTTTGTATAAATTTTCAATACAATATATAAACATATCTGTAGGAGTACAATGAAACTCTCAATCATATTACAGCATCCATATATTAAATTGGGTATTAACTATAGGGTTTAAACATGCTATATCATTATCGTTTTGATAATTTTAAATTTGTTTCTTTAGCTTCCTATTTAAGGACAAGTACAGTTAAATATGAAAATTATGCATTGTTTCAGTTTGTTTTATGCATTATCATAGAATAGAAAAATTTTCATTTTAAATGGAGCTGAATATGCTTTTAAGGAAGCTTATTTCATATTGAAGGAATAAGTTTAACTATGTATTACTATAGAAAAATATTATCCTTAAATAAGAAAATGTAGTTTTACATCTGTTTTATTATTTTTTGGTTTTTGATTTCTTTCTATGCAAACTGCTAATTTCAGTGTAAATCAATAAAGAAATAAATTTTTAATTTCCACACGTAGAGGATCAGAATAAGACTGATTACTATTTTATTGATGCAGCCTTTGAACTTATGCATTCATCCGACGTTCTTTTTTTACATTTCTCTGCTTTGAGATTTTTAAACAAGGTATACATTTTTTGATGTGTTATTATGAAACACACTATGAATTCAATAAACCAAGACCAAAAGAAATATATAAACTAATAAAAAATGTAAGTCTTAAAATAGGTGAAAAATGATTTCGAATTTTGCTTTTCAACTTTCAGATCGATTTACTGAAAGATTTGGCTTGTTGAAGTTGTACTGTAAACTAACTTTTTAAGCAGATATGCTGTTTAATGTGAAAACATCATTTTTAGATCATGTTTAAAACTTTACATAATATTCATCTTTCAAGTATGATTTTGCTTTATATTCTAAATGATGCTATGCTCTAAGAGATGCTAAAATGAAAATTTTAGACATTACTGGCATGATGGCAGGCTGGTACTCATGACATTTTCAGGTGAACAATTAATACTTTAAACGAAGTCTTTACATCTGGCTAGATATCGGGACGAAACTTCCTTTTTGGGGAACGATATGAAATTTTTGGAAGTATGGCTTTCCAGTCATTATTTTAATTCCCTTATCAAGACTTAATTTAAATTCAATAAAAGTCACAAGACACTTAGTACCATAGTAGAAATTTGTTGTGATATTTTATATTGTGGGCGTTTATTATTTAATCCTAAAGTTCTAACTTAGAACCCCACGAACACTAACAAGCGAATAATCGCTTAAGTGTGTGAACCGAACACGTAAGACTTAAGAGGGTTTACAACCCTTTATTTTTCAGTATATTTACAATGAGTTCCTACTTGGAACTTTACACAAAGCCGCCACTCGGGCTTGAACTTAAAATAATAATAATTTAAACTAAACTAGCTTAACTAATCTATTTGAAAGGTATAGCCGAAGCTATCAGAATTTAACTAGTTGGCCCCTAAGTATTAATTAAGTCGGCGAAGCTAAGCAAGGGCCTAAGGTATGGCCGAGCGTAGCAATAGCTAAGAGAGACGTAGCCAAAAGGCAAACGCGCGCTAGTCAGGGAATCAGACTCTCTCTCTCAAAGTCGGTGAAGTCACGACTTAAATAGTACTCTTTCTCATTTGCATTAACTGCGTTTCTGAATTTACATTCTGGCAGGAAATTGTAAGCTGAAATTAGGATAAGGTAGGAAAGATACAAAACTTAAAATAACTGTTAATAAACTTAGGATAAACCTTACAATATAATTCAATGTAATTTAAGTACATCTTCTCATTCATATGTATTTTAATGATTCTGCTTTCAACGCTGTGTATATTTTTTCTTTTGCCTTTTACAAAGACATTTCATGTACTTAAAATAAGTGGAATTTAAAAATAAAATGCATTTTATTGTTACTGTATGATTTAAATAACTAAGATTTTTTTATCATTACACATGAGACAATATAATTGGGATAGCCTCTGATCTTAAATTTGGGCTGGCAAGTAATCATAACAGCAACTGCTTATGTTTAAAACGGTATGCAGAATGAATGTAAACAGTTCATTATATTTGTAAAATATATGGTTTTCACCATCAGAGGAACGATTTCTGTCTTTCAGAATGGTAGGGAAAAACATTTCCAATGAAACATTTTTCATGTGTTCTGCACATTTCATAAGAAATGTTATGCTTTATACATTTTACTCTTAATATCACTCTAACTACACTGTGTTTCTATACTGTTTTGAAATTTTTTCTTCTTCTCTCTATTGTAGTTTCCTTTCCTTCATAAATTCTGTTGCTTGGGCTATTGATATGTCTTTAGAATTTGTCATTGCTGCAAAAATAGAGACTTATCACCTATTATCATTTCTAACGTATGCATTAAATTCATAAATAAAATATTACACTTGCTATAGGCATTTTATGGCACGTAATGATCTTTATTAAATCATATCATACCTTTGATATCTCATATTAACAACTTTCAATAAATGAAGTAAAGGAACTATAATATTCACCAATCAAACATTATGTTATATCCGCACTTACAATTTTATGTTCATCTGGAAAATTAAAATGAATGCATCTAAAACTCTTTTTTCCATGATTAATTTTCATTTTAAACATAAGCACGTATATATGCAGAGTTATGCAATAAATTTGGCATGAGAAGTATTTATCGTAGTCACTAGCATAAAACTTAAGACACTCATAAAAATACTATAAACTAAATTTACTGTATGTTAATAATTCTTCAGCTGTGCCATGTGTAACTTGAAGGATATACTAAAAACTGTCAAGGACAGCTTTTTTGGGGGGGGGGAAGAGAAGAAAATTTTTCATGATAGAATACTGAAGAACAGTTATATATAAAAAGATTTGCATCAGTATTACTAGAAACTGATATTTCAAGGTATCAAATATATGTTCCTCTTGAGGCAAAATTCTCAGAACACAACATTGTTGAACAAAAATAAGAATTAATGGCAATTAGAAATAAAATATGTTACTTATATGGTTTATACAAGTAAACATTTTGACGTAGACACCACATGACTTCTTTGTTGCGGCCTATTAAATGTTCATTTTAAAACAATAATAAACCGACATTAAGTATTGTTAGATATTTACAAGAATAAACTAATCTTAAATATTGTTATATTTATTGTTAGACTAACTACATATATGAACTGTCATTATATATGCTGTTAGATTTCGTTATGTGTCGGAAATTAAATTTTTCAAAATTTGATATTGCCAAAACATGAATATTTTCGTCATTTAAAACACTTCTGCGACTAGAAGTATATGACTGCGACCAACGATTGAGAAAATAAAGTCGGGTAAGGATTTTCAAGCCAAGTAAGGAAAAGACTATAAATATATATATATATCTGATTGGTACTTCCGACTGCAATAAAACGTGAAGTGCACAAATAAATGTTAGCAGTTCCATATACAAAATTCAAACATTCTACGGCTAATCGTTTTTGATTTATGCGAGATACATACATACATTTGCACGTACGTACATACGTCACTAAAAAATCCATTTGAATCAATTTTAAATCCATTTTGCAATCCGTTTTTAAAAAAGAATCCTTTATTCTTTCCGTACGTACAGATATTGCGCAAAAAATCACTCAAATGGATTCGAGAATGGTCAAAATGGATATTTCCGCTGAAACACGGTACCCGAAATTTTTTTGTGATTACAATATTTCCTTTACTTCGTGAAAGGAAGTAAAAAAGGTGACAATGTGGCAAAGATGCATCAGTGAAAACCCCGAACTCAGCAGTACCCTATTGCGAAATCAGGTGCACATCATGGTAAAATATAGCGGGTTATTTCGACAAGCCATACTGCCTAATAACACTCAAAATAAAGTTACACTTTTTTATTTAAATTTTTCAAATGATCATAATGATTCTGAATAAAGAATAATTTTAAATCAATAAAAGCAGTATAAACAAATTTGAGATCATATTAAATGCAGATGTATTTTTATTGAATTATGAACTATCATCTAATTGTAAAAATGCTAGCTAACTGCTAGTAATTTCTTTCGAAACCTTTCTGGGAAGATTATCTTGCACATATTTTATTTGTGACCAATGGTTACAGTCTACAGGGTTTTGAAACCGCTGTTGCATACAATAACGTTATATTGCAAAGTCCTTCAATTTTTTTTAAATAAAAGGAAATTATTACTTAACTAGTTGGAGAATTGTTCTTCAGTATTAGCAAATCCTTAGTATTTCCATCCTTTGTATACTCGTCTGGGAGAAAAAATGTAATATAGAAGTTTTGAAATTTTCATAAGCATGAAGCATATTTTTTTCTAATTAATATGTACTTTCATATCAGTTATTTTATTTCTAGATTTATTGAAGAAATTTTGACATAATTAAATAGAAACATCTTTGTGTAATGCTAGTAAATTTGCTGCAATAGCAACAAGTTTTATAATATGTTGGCATTACAACACTTATAATTCAAGATATATGAATACATACTCAAAGCTAATTAGTCTCGTATCAAGTTACATACATTGCAATTAAATTCATATATTGGCAACTTCTTCTGATGAATGTTATTCTCTTTCAGAATTATAAATAACACTGCTGCGTATTTGAAAAATGCATTTTATTTTGGCTATTTATTCATCAACTGATTGAATTACTGAATTACTGATTGAATTATTCATCATTATTGAATTTATAAGACCAACAGTTTGAATTGACAAGAAAATATATTTCTTTATTGAATTTTAACGGCTTCAATTGTTTGAATCAAGCATAATTTTATATACGCAATACGAAGTCAAATGGCATAATTTCCAGTATCTTGATAGCTTATGGAATATATGCGAAAACTCCAATATTGCACTTTTTATATGGCAAACATATAAAAATAATCAAACTATGCAAATCAAACTATACTTACAAATTGCTTCTGTACATTATCACCAGTACAGCCAGGTAATATATATCTATTGGTGATAAAATACATTTTTAGTATGCTGTATATAAAAATAATTATAAATTATGACATTTAAAATAAAAAATTTTGCCCACAGAGAAATAGCCTTCTGTATCTTATAACGAAGAAATGGTATATAAATTATATATTAATTACCAATTCGGATATCATTATTATCTATAAAACGAGCTTCATTTCCACACTAATAGTCCATTTATTACATATAGAATATCGATTAACAAAAAGTAATATTAAGATCTTTTTTTTTTCAAAACATTTTTACGATTCGTATATGATATAAAGGTAGGTTTTGATATTCAGCTATTTTTAAACTACAAATGACAAAACAGAAGATAAATTAGTATATACCTAATTTAAAGATATTGATTAGAATTCTTTTCCGGTGTTCAAACTTCTCCAGTCTTTAATACCAGTTCCTGTAGAATATTGGATTTAAAGAAAAATTCCTAAATAAACTTTAATGCAAAATTTACTTAACCATCATTTGGATATATGTTCCCTCATATTCTGGACTCGTTACTTCTTCAATGTAGGTAATTCTAACTGACATACATGTCTTCAGATATGCCTGTTGTACCGTTTTTTAGATTTAATTCAAAATGTAAATAAGATTTCGACACGGAAACCTCTCTGAATGCAGTTAACAGTCATTAGAACTATAACCGTCTTTACAAAACTTCTGATCACACGATATTCTGCAAACCACTTCAAATAATTTCTGGCAATCCTCATCAGTATGACTGATGTGGAACTTTTCAGTTGAGCAGGGGGTGTATCTTTCTGATAAGCATGGTATTTACAGTTTGTGCCGTACCAAAAAGAAAACTGAACTATAACAATGACCAAGCTAAAAAGGAATTTCCGCGTACCAAGTTCACTGCTTCATAACACAAGAACTTTGGGAAACCACCACCTTATTCCAGCATCGAACTTCAGCAGTCCATAAGGTAAAAGGATATTCACATGATTCACAAATTGGAGAGTTTTCTGAAAATTCGAGGTAATATGAAACACAAAATAGAAACTCAACACATCGTGGCGGATTTCTGTCAAAACCTATTAAGTCTTCACCGTTCTAATTTTCATTTGTTGGCATATGTCAGTTGTAATATGATAAAAAAGCTTTTGGTATGATGCATTATAAGATATTAGCCTTTTTTCAGGAAATATGATTTTGAAAACGTTGTAGAGACATTTTAGAATTTTTCGGAATAAGGAAATCGAAGAAATGAGCAATGCCCTCACCGGGACTCGAATCACGGACCTCTTTGAATACGTGTCGAGCGTGCTGACCACTACACCACCAAGACATACTAAGAAGGCGGCGGTAATGCCTCACATACTCCCCCTTTTTTAAAGGGCATTTGGAGATTAGGAGACCTAGTTGCCAAATCCTGGTGGTGGAGAATCATCATCCACCACTTTTTGTTTTTACTTCGGTCGCCACTGTAGAGATATTAGGTATTTTTTGAAAACAGGAGAGATGAAAAATGAACAATGTCCTCGCCGGGACTCAAAGCACGGACCTCTCGAATACGCGTCGAGCGTGCTGACAAATACACCACGAGGGCATGCTAAGAAGGTGGGAGAAATACCTCATAACGTTTTTAGGTGATTTAGAATATAAAGGCCTATATGGTTAAGGTGGACATTCGTGAAGAAGTCGTTAAAGAAACCTGTCTCATAGTTATTTCAATTTGAAGAAGAGATCACAAAAATACGCACAGAGCCAGTTTATTATCTTTGGGATCAAACTCAAGAAATAACGACGATAGCTCTGTGATTATTTCCACTAAACCACTAGGAAGTACATCATAGAAGCAGATTATAAAGCAGCATTTTTTATATCTAAAGCAGAGAAGAGCTTTGTTATTTTAGATAGATAAAGATTTCATGCACATAAACTTGGAGTCAGTGATTGCATCGTACATCAAGGTAAGGTCACATTTAGCCGAAAAGCGAAAGAGTAGAGGATCTCCATCAGAGTTCGAGAGTAAACAGATAACGGAGTTACAGCAAGAATTTTGAGAAATGCAGACATTGGATATAACTCGAATGCCATTTATTATTATTTTTTGGTCTTTTGATATGCGATAATTTCTTCTTTTTCTGTTAGTTTTACTAGGTTAAAAATTTATTGCTAGCTGTAGATGTGTTGTAAATTAAAGCTTCCGTTCAGTCCGGATACTGGTTGATGACGGTAACTGTCATACCGAAGGCCTCGGTCTCGAATCACGAAGAAGACATGAATGATTGTAAGTGATAAATGTCTGTGTGTCAAGTGGGCGCTCAAAATACACAGCGAGCAGAAATCCTCTGGTGAGTTGCTGGCAAGGAAAGAGGAGTAGGAAACTTGCGGACTACCTTTATGTGTGTTCTCTCTTGGAATTCCATTGGGGCGGAAGTTTAGCAGTTAGCAGGCCTGGCGATGCCTATATGTTTAATAGGATGCACAGGTTTCAGTCTTGCTTTAACCTGTATCTTTAAACTCAAGGTTATACACATAGTTAATTTTCTGATTTATAACATAAATTTCTAACGAAAGATAGCTGAGTATTTTTCCTAATTGGTTAAATAAATTTTTGACAATTTCTTATATCTAAATGTCTTATGTGTTTGAGATGTTCGTTGCATTCTAGCTCTTTATTCTATAAATACGAAAGGAAACTTCAAGCAATAGTATATTTTATTTATTTAGAATAGGTAAGAAGATGCCAAAACACTGTTGTTGTTAATACGTTAAAAAATGTAAAACATTTGCGCATGTTTTCAAGTTTCTTTTTTTTTTTTTCTTTTTTCTTTTTTTGCTAAAATGTAATTTAACATTGCGATAGTATATTTGGAATGCTTGAATGTAATTTTGCAATTAGCTATTCGTAAGCTATTTGAGGTAGCTCTTTTAATTTAATTACGAAAATCAACTACCCCAAACATCATGGCCTTAGTTCATTTAGGTAATTGAGGCTTTACTCTGTGCTAAAACAATTTCAGAAATAATCTTTTGATTAAGAATTCAACAGACTTTTACAATGCAAGTCTATCTGCATGCTTATTCTTATCACCTTTCATCATTCATTTTTTTTCTAGAATGAATACACCTGTTTGCTCTTCAGAAAATCTAATATATTATCTAAAAACTAGACATGCATTTGCCTTAGATAACGTTTTCTATATAACTCTCAAGCGCAAAAAAATTTCTCACGGATCGTTGTCCGCGTAACATTTAAGTTGTAGGAGTTTTTTCCGCGGCACTCGAGGTAAATAATGTTATAAGTTATAAATTCTTTTCATTACATATTCATTATCTGCTGTACGTTAAAAATTGTGAAATTAGTTATAGAATAATTAAAAAAAAACTTATACAGAAGCAGAACTGAAAGGATGTATGTTAACCATCTATTTAAGCTTCATAATTTAGACATTATTACTAATAAAATGTGCACTTTAACTCGATTTTGTTTAAATATTTTGAATTTAAATGATAACCATTTAATATATGGCTTATTTATATTCAGATGAATATAGTTTATGCTAACTCACTTAAATAAACCTAACTCACGTAAATGTTTTCACATAAATGATTCAAATTTGAAATTTTTGCACCATTAAATCTCTTAATTACCTGAAACATGCTAAATAATGCATATGAAATTCATAAAATAAAAACATTTGTAATAACGAATGTATTTAATAGGTATCTCGAATAAATTTTAAATCAGGTTCGTTTTTCAATCGTTAGAACTATGCTCATATTTATGGTTTTAATATTTCTAAGAAGTATTTTAAACAAGATTTTAGCTTCGATAATTGAATTTCATTTATTTGTAAATTTTCCTTTAAAATAGTTAAACATAGCATTGTTAAATACATATGCTAATAATCCAGTAAACTAATATCATTTAGGTAACTATAATTGTATTCTTATATATATTTTATGACATTCAATCTGATAAAATCATGCATGCGTTTGAGTAACCCCAGGAAATTTTCTGCGCTCATTTTCGTTTACTTGTGTTACATCATAAAGCAAACGCAGAAAATTTGCCTTTTGGGTATTATCAATTAAATATTTTTTTTTAATATCTAACATTCATTATCTGTGAGGATACATGCAGAATATACAATTAATTTATAGATGGAATTACTCCAGATTCGAGTTTGTATGTGTCAAACGTTCCTAAGGACATTTAGTTATTACAATAAGAAATTTCACGTTTTCACAAAATGTAGAAAATGAAATTCTAGATTTGTAATTGCTATTCATCGAATATATTGAGAGAAGACATAACTTAAGAATCACTTTAAATATGGATTATAAGATTTGTTTTAAATGCATTAGTACTTTTTAAGTTTTCATTTTTAAAATAATGTCACAATTAAAGTAAAAAAAGAATAAACTTTTTAAATTTTTGCTGGCAGTTGTGTAAATTAGTTAAAGTCACTTTATATACAGGGTGTTTATAAAGTCCCGGACCCATTTTGATGTTTAATAACTCATAAAATAATAAAGATAGATTAAAATTTATAACATAAATGGTTAGATAGACTCAAAAAGTTTCATGACCCTTGTCAATGAACTTCCACGTGTGCCCCCTTCGTCGCACGGAGAATATTAAGTGTATATTCAATTTTACGCCAGGTACCGGCAAGCATGTCGGCATCCACAGAGGCTATTGCGGTTGTAATTCTGGCTTTTAGGATGCACGACTGAGTCATTGGGCCTTTCTTTTTTTTACAGAAAAGACCACTCTCATCAGTCGTATACTTAGACATGTTGGAAAACTTCGTATTTCCACGACTAGAAGAGCTTCAGCCACATGTCTTTTGGCAACAAGATGGTGCACCACCTCATTGGGGTACCATCGTTCGTAGTTCTTTGAATGACCATTTTACAGGCAGATGGATTGGGCGAGAGGAGGTCCAATTCCTTGCCCACCCAGATCAGCTGATATAACGCCGCTGGACGTTTTCGTTTGGGGATTTGTAAAGGACAACGTTTACAGGAGGAGAGTGTCGAACATTGATGAGCTAAGAGCCAGAATTACAACCGCAATAGCCTCTGTGGATGCCGACATGCTTGCCGGTACCTGGCGTAAAATTGAATATCGAACTCGATATTCTCCGTGCGACGAAGGGGGCACACGTGGAAGTTCATTGACAAGGGTCATGACACGTTTTGAGTCTATCTAACCATTTATTTTAATCTATCTTTATTATTTTATGAGTTATTAAACATCAAAATGGGTCCGGGGCTTTATAAACACCCTGTATATTATTTAAACACAGATTTAAACATATATTTATAATATAGCATTTTTAAACTAATGAGAGTGTACTCGATTACTTCCATAGTACAACTTAGTACATACTTCGTTTTATTTACGTTTTAATAAATTAAAAACATCCGCTTTAATTAAAATTTAAGCAATAATAAAGCTCCGTAGTAATTAATACGGTATTTTTAACCTTTTATGATGTGCTGTTTTTAAGTATAGACTTTGTTTACAATTTACTGATCATTATATGTAAAACGAGGACACTATATATTCTTGTTTAGTAACAAAGTTTCTTTAATATTGTTGGTATAGCATACTTTTGTTTCAATAAATACTACTGTAGATTTATAGTTTCGTAATAGATACTACTATCTATTTCAGGGACACAAAAATGCTGCTTTTCTCAGTGATTTTTTTGTTCGCTGTAAACGGTGAGTGAAACATTTTTATAATTTAACAAATAATACAAAGCTTTAACAGTAATATTTAGATATATGTATTTTTCAACCTTCACTATACACAGCTGGTTGCGGAAGCCCGTTGCCTTGCTAAAACTCTTAGCTTTCAATTTTTATTTACACTTTGTTGAGCCGAGTATCATTCCATTTCTACATTCCTAACGTTAGCAAAATTAATCTAGTCTTTTGAACATTTTTTTAGTGGAGTCAATAGTCCCCCTAAAGACGATTTCAATTAAGCGTCATTTTCAAGAGGTTATTTACCAGGTATTGATTTCAAATCTTAGTACAGTGAATCCGATGAGTACACACCTATTATGCACACCATTATAGATGGTGCCCCCCAGAGTACGTAGTACCGAATTGTCATTATAGTAGTTGTTAAAAAGTTTTAAAGCGAATTTTAAGAATTAAAAATTCGTTAATGAGAGTAATGTGGACATGTATGTGAGCAGCATGTTCGCTTGACTGGTTTGATCGGAAAATACTTGTGCATGGTGACTTGAGAAAAGATGACTAGGACATAATCGTCTGGAGCAACAGAAAAAAAAACATAAACTGCAGCTCAAAATACCAAATGAACTTTCAGACATGTCTGCACTTATTCTTCTTGCTCTCAGAAGTTGTTCATAAGAAATGTAGAAATCCCGTGTGATTGTATGATAACTGTAGTTTAAGGATGGGGTTCATGACCTCTTTCGGTTACAGAATGCCTCAAAACTATCGGAGGCATTGTGTTTGCCAATCTATAGCTACAAATACGCGAGAGACCAAGCGCTACGTTGTACTTCATGTTCCGTGTTTACGGATCAATTACAAAAGGCCACGCTTTACACCTGTTTCTTTGTACACAAAACGTATCCCCTGAAAATTTCTTGGCAATTCCATTAGCTTTCCTTAAAAGTTTTAAAAACTTAAAATTCGTTAACGGGAATAACGTGGACATGTATGTGAGCAACAAGTTAGCTTGATCTGTTTGATCGGAAAATGCCTGTGAATGTAACAGAGGAAAAGTGACTAGGACGAATCGTCCGGAGCAACAGAAAATGACAATAAACTGTAATTCATTACAGCTCAAGTGCACCACAAAGCACATATGAAAGCACTAGTTTATGGATTTTGCAACGGAAACGTTTTAACAGTAAGATATCATGAAGGATGCAAATAGTATCATTGACGGCAAATGAATAAATTCATGTAATCCTCTAGTCTAATGACAAATATTCAAGCTAGTGCGCTAGACGGAGATTTTCCTGGAGTTATGGTCTGGAGAAAAGTTTTCCTAGAGTACAGCTACTTCCTTGACATGTGTGGAAAGAGCTCTCAGCAACGCAGTTTATCTCAATATCTGCCGTTCACGAATTTTTGTTTATGACTCCGATAAATCCTGATGCAGATAATTACTTTCATCGGAACAAAGTGCCTTATTAATGCACACGATTGATCTCAAATTGGTTAGAAAAACAAGATTTCAAATCCAAACTACGCCCAAGGTCAGCTCAATCCTCTGGCATGAAACCGATTCAAAATTTGCTGCACGGAGAGGAAAGATCACTTCAAAACTTGGAAATGTCATCATCCAGTTTGATCGAAAAAAGATCTGTTACTATATAAATATGGTTTAATATTCCTCAGGAACGTTATCAGTGTCTAATTCAGTCTCATTCCTAGCAGAAAATCAGCTGTGATTAAAACTAAATGTGGGAGAATGAGTTTTTAAGAGTTGTCTCTAATATTTTGGTCTCTCTCTCTATATATACATATATATGTATACATATATATATCTATAGAGAGAATATATATACATATATATATTATACATATATATATTATACACATATATATATTTACTCAAAGAAAGACGGATACTCAAACCTCTTAAGTAACTCTTTTCACAACGAAGGGAGAAGGAGAGCGTGGCAGAAAATTGATTAAAAGTGTTCGCAATAATTATAGATATTCTACTTATCGATTTGCTAAAGCTTAAGCAATTAAAATAATGTTATATATGTAAGTACTTAAATAAATAAAATGTAATTATTACATAAAATAAACAAGCATTCTTGCTTAACATTTAATTTCTAATGAACTATTAGCTTATTAGTATATGTTATTAATTAAGAAATCCAAATTAATCACCAGGTTTATCCACTTTTGTTCAGGGAAGGTGTGGGGCACCATCTATTTCACATGGATTAGTCAGTTTTGCTCCACGTCCGCTACTATCGAGTACGAGCGCACGCAGAAGGGAGGGAAGCATCCGCAGGAGTTGATTTAAAGGGAACTGCTTTTCTGCAATTGTATCTTCACTGTTCACATCACAAACTGAAACCAACCCACATCCACTTTTTAAATAACATGCAGCAAAATATTAACAACAATCTAACTTTGAAATCTGATGCCCTAAACAGTATTCTCAAAGATGTCTTTCTGAAGTATGACCAAACAGCGACCAGAAATGCTTAACACCTTCCAAATACTCCATATGATAGCCTATTTTCTAGAATTGAACTAAGGTAGTATATTAAATCACTTAATAACAGCGATGCTACTGGCCCACACAGGATCCCTAACCACGTCATCAAAATAATCTTTAGAGCATGCCCAAACAACCTCTTTATATTCTACAATAAATATCTTCAACATAACTGCTTTCCAGAGTGTTTCAAAAGCGACTAATTGTACTATTCACTTAGAGAAGAAACCCTAAAGATCATACCACCGATAAACTTATTTCCATCGCTAGGAAAATTCCTAGAACATCCATGAATAACCATAATAGAAAATTTTATCTATAAAAGCAAACTCATCAATTCAGAGCAATTTGGATTTAAATCAAACATTTCAACGAGTCACGCCCACATATCATACGGACAGTTAGTCTTCAGTTTATGCAATGAAGAATCAACACCCTAACTCGTTATTAGTGAAACTAATTCAAAACGTTATACAGACTAACAACGAGAAATTCACCATTACATGGACCAAAGGTCACAGCAGTTGCAAAGGTAATGAATGAAGCGATCCCTCGCCAAAGAAGCCGCCATAAAAGAATATGGCCACAAAATTGAAATCCTATGGCCAAATGTGCTCTAAAACTACATCTTAAAAACCATGCCCAAGGCAAATTGCAACATCAGTGGGAACAAGAACACGAAAGGGGTCAAACCTTCTGCTTCATACAAAAAACTGATGAAAATAGTCACCATTTTCTTCCTACTTCTCCGGGTATATCACCGGACACGGCGACTTACCCACCTACTTTCATAAAATAAACATGGCACGTAACGATATGTGTGTATACGGGGAAAGGAGAGATGTAAATCAGTAAATGTCCCCCCGAGCTCTGACAGAGAGCAGTTTCGTTAGATATTTCACAGATCCTGACAATGGATTTAAGAGATTCTTGATTAAACACCTTCGCATGAAAGATTCACCCTCGCAATGAAAGCTATCATGGAAATGCTCCAACGCCAAGATGCCATCTTTGGCACCCCATTCTTGGATACCTCGGTAACCAAGATGATCTGTTAAAATTTGCCCCCGAAAATTTTAGCTAAAATTCATACTGTAAAAATATATCGTTAAATCCCTGAAATATTTCAGGAAGTATTTACCCTTTTTTCTTCTTTTCCATCCCTATTTTTAAATATTTCAATCAACTCCCGAAGCAGAAGGCTTGTCGTCCTCTGCGGATGTGAGTTGCTCTAGATAAATAGTGTACTAAGACTGTACCAGTTTGTTTAAGGCTCTGTGGTTGTGCTTTACGTGCTTGTCCTTGTCCTATCCTACAGGTTACATTCTCACACTGAATGGTACTAAGATTATATATATGATAATATACAAAAGAATATAGTAACATGCAATAGGATACAATTAACGATTGTTGTTTAAGGCATGAAACATTAGTTCGTATATCCAAGACACAACAGTTCATATGTCTTTTGTGCTACAAAGATTCTATGATACTATATATAAGAAGTTTATTAGCATATTATCCGCTTAGGAAATATTGCTATGCTTTAAATTAAATGACCATGTAAATTATTGTTGTAACATTATCCATTTAGGAAATATTGCTGTGCTATAAAATAAATGCCGTTTAAAATTGTTATGCTCAGAAGTATTTTAATACGCAACGCAACACAGCTCGTCTCCGTGTTGACAGAGAGCATACATTATCTCGCAGATTTTCTGCATTTCTGCCTTAATTAAATATGTGCTAAATGCTTGCAGATTGTTGTTTGAAACTTTACATACAGCCCTTCTATTATTTCGAAGTTTGCTAATTAGTTCTTACGGGTTCCTTGCTCACCCCATGCGTAACAGTAACTTTTTAAAATCCCAAATCTGTAACCATATGACGAAGAGGGTCCATGTCCATTTATGGATGAAGCGTGTTAATTGTGGAATGGAGATTTTTTGTTGTATATTTGCTTTTGGTATATGATAATGTGTACGTCTTCCTTGTTGGTAGGTATTTAAATACACTTGATTTCGAATTAAAAGGAAAATGACCTACCACTGCAGACAAAATAGGGAAAAAAGACGAAAGCGAATAAAATACACTTTCTTCGGATTAGCAATAAGTGATAATGGTCTTCAGATACTGAAGTTATCTTTGAATAACTTAGAATGGCCAGGTGTTTAACCGCGTTCGTCTGAAGTTCTTTTAAATTAACAGCTTAGAAACATATTTTTATATCACCTTTATTTTTACGTCTTTACTGTAATTCCTTTGAAATCTACAGAACTTTCATAAATCTGTACATCAATCTAAGATGATACTTAACTGTTTTCTTCAGAAGGATGTTACGCGTATTCGTCATACGTTGAAAAATTTCCAAAATAATTAATAGAAACTTAAAAATGCTAAAAACGTTCCTTAATACAACTTTCATATTTCTTTGAAATATTGATGGTCAATTTTACATTTTCTTGTCAGTAATATTGATAGTCATTTTTTCATTTTCTTGTCAGTAAAGTGAATATGAATAAAGAAATTTCTGGTTGCCGAGACTTGTTGCGACTATCATCAGCAGTAGCAATTAGCTAATTTTAAATCAAAATTGTGCTATTAAAGCACATTCTGACATCTGTTTGCTAGGTTTTGGGAACTAACGATTTTCTGCCAAATTAGTTGTACTGTTGGGTGTATGAATACGATTTCGCTCTTTTCTAACTGGTGCTGTTAATAGTAGCGTTTCCATGAATCTTCATCAAAACACACCCTGTATTTGAAATGCTTGATAGCAACCATTAATAATTAGTATTTGACATTTGCTTGAAGTGTAAATACTATTTCTTTTTACCTCATCAAAAATGATGAGGTTTGTGGACAAGGTGAGAAACAAACAGCATGCCCGAAAAGGTTTGCTTCATCACTTAAAATTATACTGAAAATACTCCATCGAATACAACTTGCAAAGAATGGTTTGGATGGTTTTAAAAAATGATTTTTATATGCATGGAATGATTTTGAAGAAAAAGAGCCTAGAAAACCAGGAAACAAAATCTTCTTTTGCAGCAGCATCAGATAGTCAGATTGACCAACAAGCAACAGAAAATCCATCTGAAAGAAGTATGTAATCAAAAACATCCAGAACAAGTCGAAAGACTCGATAAGGCTTTTTTCCAAAATGGCAAGCCTACATGTTGCAAAATTAGTCTAAGAAATTCTAGAAGCAATTCAGTTCTCATAACGATATCAAAAACTGGCTTCATAACTAAATTATTTCAAAATAAACAGACTTAGATTTCAGAAAAGCAATCCTGCTGATAAGAATTGAAATATATTTCATCGGTTTTAATGTATGTTTGACATATAAAACTGAACTCGGGTAACATAACGCAAAAAGTCATTTCCTAATCTGTAAGCAAAGAATGAGGAAAGATAATAATTGTAATGTAATTAATCTACAAACAACAGTTTTTTAGCATTATAATAAAAGGAAAAGGCACTCTTTTTTGGGGGGCGGGTTAAAGAAAGAAGCACTAAGAAGAAAGTGACTTTTTTATTGAAATTAAATATGCGTAAAGTTTTTACACAGGTAATGAAATGATTAGAAATTCAAGGCCATAGGACACATTAGCAATTGCACATTAAATGCTCAGAACAGTAATTAGTGAAACACTCTCTCGCTGCAATGCATGCTTCTAAACATTAAAGCAAAGAGTAAGCAGATTTATGATCTCATCCTGTGATGCATTCTGCAAGCATTCCTGAATTGTTGCTCCAAGTCTGCGATAATTTGGGTCCCCAGAATTTGGCGGCTTCTATGTCCCATACCTGTTCAATTAGCGAAAGTTCTGCTGACCTTACTGGCCAAGGAAGAGTATCAGAAGCTCGGAAAGAGTTCACAGACATGCGAGCCATATGGGGTTTGGCAATATCCTGTTCGAAAATGCCTCCATAATGGCATGTCATGAAGGGTAATGAAAACGGCCGCAGGATGTCATCAGAATATTGTTCAGCTGTTTAGCATGCAAGTATGAATAGGTTGGCCCTACTGTAGTAAGGGATAGCACCCCACACCATCACATCATGGTGTATGCATTTGTAAAATAAAGGCTGACTGGGACCACTGGCAACGGCCCCTCCACACAGGAAACCGATGTTCATCTGATCCAAGACTAAAGCGGGATTCATCGCTGAATACTGTGCGATGATAGTCATTTGACAGCCACGATGATCGGCTACGACACCACTCCAAATGACTCTGTCGATGTTGTAGGTCTAAAGACAAGCGTCTTAAAGACCGCTATTAGGGCAACACCGCCTCAGCGAAGCGCCGTGAGATGGTGGAAGGTGTCACGGGTGGTATGGAAGAGGCTGTAGCACGTTGAACAGAGGATAATGATTCCTTAGGAGCAGTGGTCCTGTTGCTCGTTTATCCGCTCTTGCCTCGCATTCGGGCACAATCACCTGCCAGAGCCTTGATTCCACCTTGAAGCAACCATTGTTGTCAGCACCTTTGCAAAGCCACATTCATACGGTGCAAGTGGCTGCCTATTACTTGGTATGAGCAACCCGCTTCAGGCATCCCTGCTATGCGACCACGTTAGAAGTCGTTTAATTGTACGTATCTTCAACAACATCATAATGGCATTATTGGTTCTGGCTCCAGGGAGCTGTAGCGCCGGCAACGAGAAAAGATAAAACGTCCTCGAAATGTTCCCTGTTTTATACTATGCTAGTTGCGCAGTAGAAACCCGCTCTATGGCCGATGTTAACGCTCACTGCCCTAAGTTAATACACATTTTAACAATTAATTCCTCACACTGCGTTAACCAGTATCAGCGACACGCAATAACCAGTATCACTGGTGGCGAATATTTAACAATACTGAAATTTATATTTTTTTTTACCCAAAACGGTAAAACCCATAAAGCATACTATAGAGGCAACACATAACTTTTATAATGGTTTCACAAGTACTCCTCTTCTTTTACACACAAGTAGAAGCTGAGATATTATCATGCCTACTTTTAAATACTGGGAAATGTATCACGTCGTATGTGATACTGTTTTAACATACGACGAGTTATACGTCGTACGTCGGCATTCGGTTAGGTTAACAAAGCATTTTTCAGATGTCTTTCAGAAACTTTCCAGTTAGACTTGGTGCTTTCCAGATCTTGATGTATCATATAAGGATGTAACGCAGGGTTTGGATATTTAATTGATTATGGCGAAACACGTGATTGCATCTACCTTAAGAGAGAAGCCGAAGACTGTCTTCAGGAAACTGGTTCATGTTCGAGTTACACGTGAGAAAAACTACGAAAACATCATTTAGTTAGTTCATTAACGCCAGCCCAGGAAAAACTACGACTACTCAGTGGTCTTATCTATTCAGCCACTGGTAAACTAATGCACATTGGAAAGTGAATCAAATCTATCTCTATTCTCATGTATATAGAACTGTCAGTATCAAACTCCCGTTTGGGCCAAGTATAGGTAATTCGACGAGTTAATATTAAAATAACGTTATTCAATACAATTACTACATTTTAAACCATCAGCGATTATTTCAAGATTTGATAATCAAGCAAGATACTTATAATATGGAATAATTTCTAGTCCAGCATTATTTTTGTATCTGTCCGATCTCTTAATATAGATTTCAGCAAAATCTTCCTTTTTCTGTTAGATTTTTGATATTTGAATGATGCAGTTTCCTCCCAGTTTCAACAATTAATAATGATGTTCATGGAATTTTGAATCCATTTAAAATGTTTGCACTTACATGTTGAAAGTTAGTTAATTATTGTTAGTTATTTTTAAAAGATTTTATTTTTTTCAGCTGTATTCGTGTCTGGTTCAAACAGCATAAACGATGCTGATGAATACCTGGATGAAGTACTTTCTGTATATGTTCCGTGGGCAGTTGAAAAACAAAATCTAAAGCTTTATGAGCTGCAAGACTTTACTCACAATGCACAGGAAAGATCATCTGATGGATCCGTTACAAACTTCAAAATCCTCTACTTTTATGGTAATTTGACAGGTCTTCAGTCAATTTACAGAAAGAGTTGCGAAAGACCACAGTGGACTGCAAGCAATATCACTGTTGCATGCTCAGTAACTCTACCGCTCATTGAAGCGAAATACGAAGGCAGGCAACAGAAGGTGATTTCAACCTACAACAAAGCTAGGTTTATACAACACAATTTCGGTTTAACAGCCTCCATTGCAGATACACAAGCTACTGTAGAAATAACGTCATCCCCGCATTTAAATCTTCCTTCAGTTAAGAGGCTGCAAATTAAGAATGTAGGTAAACCAACAATAAAAATTATTACCGACGGTTTTACCGACAATTTAGCTTCCGAAATGATTAGTGAACATTTCTTCCGCAAGTACACTGAGATGATTCAGGAAATTTTCCTTCGACCTTACAGAAAAGCTTTGGATATGTCTTTAGCTAGTGTTCCTTATCCTGGATTGTAATTAAGTGTGGACTTCTATATGAATGCTATTTTATAAAGTGAAATAAACCTTGCTATACTGATGAAATAAACTTTTCTTTGTTTACTACTTTTTGCTAACTCAAATTTGGATTCCAGTGCATGAAATAAATTTCTTACACTGGAATTAGAATAAGTAAGAATTTTTCGAATTCTTGGAAAAGACCAGTGCAAAGTACAAAATTCGACACTTAAAGTAACCTTAAAATTGCTTAGAATTTAAGCGAAACTCTCTCAATTTCAAAGGCGATTGATAAAGCTAATTCTTTTTCAAGGATATTTTTGACTCCTTGAAGAAGAAGGAAATTATCGGTCGCTAAGGAAATTGACAGACTTTTAAATGAATTTTAAGACAGTTTAAGATTGTATTTTCCTCTTATTATACGGGAACCACTGAAATAAAATGGAAAGGCAGAATGTGGCACTTAAATTTAAGTACGCTATAGTAATTAAAATCACAGTACTTTTGAAACTATTTTGATGAACTTTCGTGAGCGAATGGCCAAAACAGGCCGTTACTCGCTGCATGAAATAACGTCAATAGACCCATCACATAATTATATTGCGGGTAAAATTTCTTTAAGAGGAAATGTGATGGAAGGAGAAAGAGAAAGCCTTTCCCTCATAACAGCAGTTTTTAACCTGTGGTACGCATACTCCTGAGGATACCCCCAGGAAAAAAATCTGATGTGGGCATTAGATAAATGTACTGTCTATTAAATTATACACATTTTTTGCTACACTTCGTTTAAACTTATTTCCTCGAAGTATTCTAACTTAATATACCTCAAGGCAAGTTGAAAATGGCATCGAAAATTAAAAATTCTTAAATTAAATATCGCGGTCAGTTTTTGTCGCTGGAGTTAGACTTCTAATATTATTTTTTATAACAACTTTTCTAAATATAAGAACAGAAAAACTGCATAAAAATCTAAATTTCGTCGTTTGACCATAATTATATTTTTTTATATTTGACACTGATAAAACACGAATATTTTCATCAGTTAAACATATCTGTAATTTTAACAACCGTTAGCAGACCTGAGGACATCGAGAGCCACATCAAGACAAGGCAAAAAATTTCAAATGGCTTCTGTTGGATATTGATGAGACGACAGGTATTACTGATACTTCCCAATTGTTGGGGTTTATTCGAGAGGTCAATGCAGAATTTGAGGTGATTGATAATTTAGCTTCTATCAATAATGTGCGTGGAACAACTATAAGTAAAGTTACCTTAAAGGTAACTTTACTTATAGTTAAACTTCATTCGCTCTCGTGGACTTAACCATCATACCTTTTAAGAAAAAATTGCCAACAGCCTTTACTATCGAACAGCGAATGGCTATGGAAATTAGCATTTGCCACAGACGTCGGGGGATATCGCAACTAATTCAGTTTAAAATTACAGGGAAAAACTGTACTCATACGTGAAATGTATTCTATCGAAAAGGCATGTTAAATTACGTTATTTGAAATGCAAACAACATTAAACAAATTTGACCATTTTCCTTGTTGGAAAAAATTTTAAATATTAGCAAAGTCCCCATTCCCTCAAAATTTGAGCAGGATATATTTTCTGAATCCATATGACAGTTAAGATAGCATTTTTGGATTTTAATAAAAGTGCAAATCCTATTTCCATGTTTCAAAATCCATTAGACTTTATAAAGTATTTTCTCTCTACTTCCAACATGCTTTCGTGGTGCAATTGTAGCACACTCGGCGCATATTCGAGAGGTCCAGATTCTGGTCCCGAGGATGACACTGCACATTTTTAACGTTCCTACTGCAAAATAAACTAATGATTTCTACAGTGGCGCCTGAACTAAAATGTGGTGGGTAATATTTCGTCACCACCAGGATTTAGCGATTGCGTCCCCTAATTCCCTGTCGTCCTTTAAAAGGGAAAGATTATAAGGTATTTTCTGCATTCTTTCAGCATGCCTTCGTGGTGTGACGGTAGCACACACGGCGCGTATTTGAAAGGTCCAGGTTCGAGTCCTGGCGAGGGCATTTTTCACGTGTCCTGCATCAGAAATCCTAATAATTCTACAACTTGTAAAATTGAGGAGCTTCCATCAAATCGTCAACTGCAGTGACTGATTTGCAGAATGATGATATATTAAAAATAATGTTTAAGGAAAAGAATCTAACTCAGTTTTATTAATATCTCTCGGAAGTAATATGCGCTCAATTAAAATCATATGGACTGACGTGGATATCCGTATTTAGGAGTACTTACCATTGCGTAATGAAATTATTGAAAATGAAGTATGTAAAGTCGCAGTTCAGATCATTATTAAGAGATGACTATTTGTAAACAACTTTAATGGTAGGAAGTATTAATTTCGAAATGATGATCTTAGAAAATACAATTACATTCTTCGCATTAGAAATTTGAGTCTCTTTATAAATAACTTTTTTTTAGTATGTAAATGTAAATCTTTTATTCTTGTTTCTAAGAGTTAGTAAAATGTGTATAAATATTATGTAAACGTGTCACTTCATACTAAAAAATTTGAACTTCCCCCCCCCCCTCTATGAGAAAATTACTTATTCATATTTTCATGTTTGAATCGCCGAGCCTAAAATTCTTACTATCTGACCCTTTCTAAAAAACTTTGACCGAACCCTGTCTTAGATTGAGGCATGAAGAAGTACTGTTCGTTGAATCAAATCTCTTTTTTGCGTAATCAGATGAAGGCATAATTTATGCAGTATGAGTACACAGGATGTTTCGAAACTCATGGGTAAAAATTTAAGGTGTGATAAAGATGCATATTAAAAATGCCTTCACGAGAAAAGGTGCATTCATCCGTGAATAATATTAAAAATGCCTTCACAAGTAAAAGTGCATTCATCCGTGAATAACGCATGTGTACTGAAATCAGGCTGTGCTCCAGGCTGTTGCAAAAGCCAAAATGCAAACTCGACACGTGGCGTACGATCTGCAGCTCTCAAGGCTTACACTTCTGTACATGGTAGGGGTGTAATCCTTCGTCCCGTAATACCGGCCAAACAATTGAGGGGGGCCACATTTACGGCACGGGAAACATCTCGCGTGCTAATATCCAGACAATCTTTCACTCTTTGCAGAATGTCCTCTACAACGTGTGGCGTCGGCACACTCCTGCCACGCCTTGTATCATGCATGCCGGTGACAAAGGATCCCGTTTCACGCAGGAGCCGATGCAATCGCTTTAACATTTTTCGGTTTGGCAGCTGCCTTCTCGGGAAACGCTGTCTGTAGGTCTTTCGGCTTCCAGAGCATTCCCATTCTCAAGACCATACATAAAATGCATGTCCATCTTTTCCTCATTACTGTACGTCGACATGCTTTCTAATAACCATCCTAGGAATGACGGTGGGCAAGAAAACTTGTGCTTTATTATTTCCATTACAGCGCCTTCTAGCGGTTCACCGCTTGCTCTTTTCTCATGTATTGTATGGTAAAAATTGCTTGTTTAGATGTTTTCTATAACTCCTTAAATTTTTCCCCATGAGTTTAGAAACACCCTGTATAAGCACTTTACTGAGAGCATAAATTACTCCCTGTGTTCCTCGGGAATGCCTTGCTTCTCATAAAGAGTCTTTAAGTGTATAACGTTATATTTTCAGCCTTTTGCTATAGGAAATGTTTATGATAATTGTAAGAAATTTATTTTAAACTACGCCCCCCTCGTTAAAGATAATTTTGGATAATGGCTTACAGCGTATTAGTCAGGCATTTAAGGAAATGAGCGCAAGCTTTGGCTTGAAAATACCTAAGTGGTTCGATACTAGACCAGTATTAGAGTGCGGGAATAAGAATATGCTCAAAACTATTCACGATGATTTGTTATGTATCAGCAAAGCTGAGATTACTATACCAAGCTCGAGATGCCTTGAGAAATGCAAAATATGACATGATTGGGAAACGTTTTATGAATTATTTTCGGACAGAAAAAAAATTACCCCGTTGTATAAACTTTCTTTTGTCCAATATAGAGTTTAAGGTAAAAAAAAAAAAAAACAGTTCGGTTGAGGTGACAACACTGGCTTGGATAAACGTGCGCCAAGCAGGTATTGTATGATAATAAAAGAAGGCCTAACCAAAATTTTAAAATGAGGAATATTCATTTCTAATCCTCTTCTTAAAATAAAACTGTTAATTTTTTTTCCAAGTTTATTGGAGTTTGTGTAATAGGATATTTGCGCGCATCCGTTGTATATTTGAATCCCATACACTATGGCAAGTTTGAATATATCCGCGGTATATTTGAAAGGAAGGGATGGTGAAGAATGCACTACAGATTTAGATCAAATAAAGCGTTTCTAGTGATGACTTGCCTCTGATAAAAGATGTCATAGGTAGTAGTCTGGGAGGAAGTCAGCCAAGGTCTTCAGTAGAAAGGCAGCCAGGGGTATGATGGGAAAATCAAAATAATAATTTGGATTCTCCTTTCAACACTATGGAAAAGACCTGAAGTGACGAAAGTAGCCAGAAGTGACGAAAAATGAAAAGCGTCCTTGGCGATGGGGCCACCAATAGCAAAGACAGGAACAGGGAAACGTGGACAGAGCCATAGAACTTTGTCAGTGATTTTACAGGTATTGCTAGTCCGCATTACTATACGCACTAGACGCTCAGTCGGCTGGCACTAGAAGCCGACCCATCAAATATTTCACACACATTCTTTACATCAAAGTTAACATTTTCACATTGAATATACAGTTACATATTGATTATATAATTACACGTATGCAAAGGCTGTAATGATCTTAACAGATGGATATATTATTTACACATAATTACATTAAGACCTCAGATTTCAGTATAAATCACAATATTACGTTGCAACATACACCTAGTTACGGCCAATCGTTTAGTTTATGACTAATTGCTACCACCAATAGTGGTATAATGATGCTTCGAGCATACTGGCCAAAATCATACCATATAAGGTTTTTTGTAATGTTTATAAGTACGAATCTATTTACAATGCGTCTTCCTAACTTTTATTACGATTATTTGATTTGCTGAGGTCCTAGCCTGGTTTTTGTATAGATACTCATATTTATTTCATGCATAATATATGTGTGTAGTTATCATGCGTAACTGGTTTAACACTTATTATGTTGGCCAATATTAATATTCATATTTTACATGTTAATTGTAGCAAGTTAGTGTACAAGAATTAAGTGTTTGAGCATACTGTAAAGCTTATCCTAATTTTATAACAGTTATTTCAATTTTATGCATCTTTCCTATCTCTTCCAGCTTCAGCTTAGAATTCCTTACCAGAATGTATTTTCAGAAACGCGTTTAATGCAAATGAGTAAGAATAGTATTTAAGTCGATGTTTCACTGACTTCGTTAGAGAGCCACAGTTTCTGACTAGCGCGTGTTAGCCTTTAGGCTACCTCTCTCTCTAAGCTGTTACTACACTCGACCGTACTTCAGGCCCTTGATAGCTTCGCCCACTTAATTGAGATTTAGGGGCCAAATACTTAGAATCCTGATAGCTTCGGCTATATCTTTTTAGTTAAGCATTAGTTAAGCTTTAAATCTTATTAATTTGAGTTCAAGCCCAAGTTGCTGTACGCTCTGTGATAGGAGCCGACTGTGTTCATCCTTATTTTGAGAAATAAAGCGTAATTAACCGTTCTTGAGCCTCAGTTCTCTGTTCACACACTCAAGCGGTTATTCGCTGATCTGTGTAAAAGGGTTTCTACATTTTACTGAGAAATAAAAGGGTGAAACCCATAATACAATCGTTCTCAATTGACCACCATGGAACGTCATGTAAACGAGATTTCTCTAATGGGATGGAGTGTTCCGAGGCAGAAATAATTAAATTGTGCAGTTCCGTAACAATGTTATATAACATCTCTCGGGAAGTACAGTTTTGAAAAGAGTTAAGTAATTCTACCGTATAATTTATAATGAAACTTTGAAAATGACTCCAGTTTGCTCTTTAACGATAGAAAGAACACTTTTCGAGGCACTCTTTAAACTATTTCACACACAAGGCATAGAAATTTCAAAAGAATTATTCTTATGATAAGATAGAGGTTCAATCTCAGGAATACAGCAGTTTGGGATACTCTGAAGAAGAATCCGTTTAACAACTAGTTACATAACCATAACTAGATCCCTATGTATCACAAAATGTGGATCCACAATCTTCATTAACAACAAAAAGATGCCAAGTGCTCAGAAACTCGCACAACTTTAAACCTGTGGAGTCAGTGAAGTGACTAAACCAAATATCTGATTTACTATTTGAATTCATACCCCCAAATTAAAGCCTACATCTTTTTTCTCGAAACAAACCGAGTGGTTTTTGTAAGATCAGCTTCAGTGTTGGTAGAGGGTTGAAAATAATAGGAAATTCAGACAAAATTAAAGCCAGAGTCTGGTGTTTAATTTAATACTTGTTTTATAAACGACTGAAGTACTGTTGCACTATCAGCTGATGCTTCAGTTGTTACTAAACGCTTTAGTTTTTCTCACTTCAGGTCGAAGTAAGAAATGTTTTAGTTGCTTTCACGCATGTTGTAATCAAGTCATATTTTTCTAATAATATAAGCGACTTATCTATAAAAATATCCTCTAGCAATGATTTTTCTTATAGAAATACACTGGTGTGCAAAACGTAAGCAACAACAGGGTTTTTGCCATAAGTCCACGAGAAATCAACTGAGAGACATGACATGCAGAAATGAAGGAGAGTATTATGTACGTAAAGGATGACGAAAGCATCGGAGCTGAAAAAGGAATACAATGCATAAGGTATGGAATCAAACAAAAACAAGCTTTATTGAACGCATAATATCGTGACTCATGATTGTCTATCCAAGAGGAAGAACAACAAGCAGATGTTCCTTAATATGGGATATGCCCTCCCCTCACTACAATGGTTGCTTTGCACCGTCTCCGCATACTCAGAACCAGCTGGTGCAACATTTCTTGCGGTAGGAGTGCCCATTCCTCAATCAGCATCTGTTTGAGTTGTTGGGTATTCTCCGGAGGATGTAAGCGTGCTGCAATGCGTCTCCCCAAAGCATCTCACAAATGTTCGATGGGATTTAAATCTGGGGAGTACGCTTGCCAATCCATTCGACTGACATCTTTACTTTCCAGTAGCTTCTCAACAGCAAGAGTCCGATGTGGCCGTGCATTGTCATCCATAAAAATTAAGTCTGGACCAATGGACCTCGGAACAGACGCACATGGGGAAGGAGTACCTACCTGCTCACAATAGCGATCCCTGGTTACAGACCCTCTGTCGAAAACGTGGAGCTCAGTTCGCCCGTTCAGCATAATGCCTCCCTAGACAAGAACTCCAGGACCACCATTACGGTGTCTTTCCTTGATGTTAACTGGGATAAAACCGGGTCCCGACCTCTCTCCAAATCAAAACGCGTTGAGAATAGTTTCTGGTACTGAACCGACTCTAATCCGTAAAGAGGACACGACTCCATTGATCAGTTGTCTAGTTTTTGTGCTCTCTGCACCACTGCAAACGGTGGCGTCGGTAGCCAACTTTCAACGGGAGGCAGCGTTCAAGACGGCGGGCGAATAGGCCCCCTTTGTAAAGGCGTCTGGCCACAGTAAACAACGACACTTGTCGCCCCGTTGCTCTACAGAGTTGCTGAGCAATGGCGCTTGCTGACTGCTGTCGGCCTCTTTTCGCCAGCAAGACGATATATCGGTCATCCCCTGCAGATGTCGTCCTCCGGCGGCCACCACCAACCTTTCTAACAGCTGTACCTGTGGATTGGAACGCTTTCCAAGTGCGCGAAACGACACTTTTGTTGATTCCGAACTCTGCAGCTACACTGGTGACAGTACGCCCCTTCTCCAGCTTCCCGATCATTCTTCCACGTGTGAAGTCGTCCAGGTGATTTCTTCTAGCCATATTTCACGAACTGATTCACTGGCATTTGCAGCGAATATGTTGAATTGCGCCTCCGTCCTTCCTTTTATTCTACTGTTGAGCTGCGCGCGCCGACATCACGCGTTTTGTGTACGCTCACGTCGCCTCTGATGTTTCGTTCCTGATATTTGCATAAGCATGACGTTTCTACTGACTTACGTGTTCATTGTACTGATCTCCAGACCTCCTTTTCTGCAATTTCATGGCTATCTGCTAAATTTTTACATTGTTGCTTAAGTTTTGCACACCAGTGTAAAATATTATTATTCTTATGCGTCTTGCGATATCGATGTCGATTATAATGATTTATCACGATTTCTGCATGTTTTTGTAAAAGGATCTTTCAACTGGCAGTACTGTTTTGTGTCATAGAACAGTCTGGAATGCTGTTATCTCAGAAAAACACTCTACAGCTTTACACATGTGAAAAAGAATCTAGAAGAATTTGTATTTGTAAAGCTTTGCAATGGTGCGATGATAAAAGTAATGAACTGCTAAATCGACTGAAAAATTCTAAAAGTTTCTTCGAAAAACTAAAACAACCATTACAGATTTTGATAATCTGCTATTACTACAGACAAATAAAATTACATAAAATTGCTAACTCTGAATAAGAGAAGAAAAACGAGCAGAGCAGTGCATGAATATTTACTATTGTTCAAAATAATATAAATTGCAATTAAAAGTTTGTACTATTTCCATAGGAACGGAAATAGCGATTTATCGATTTGTTTCAATCAAAACGCATAGTCAGCTAGTATACAATAGAAATGCGAAATTGCCCACAAAAGAATAGAATACGCATCAGAAAATTAAAATCAGGTTGTTATGAAATTATAATAAATCCAAGAGCAAAGAAGAAAAATCTGGTTCTCACAATCAGTTTGAATTCGTGAGCTTTCCAAATGAAGAAAAATTTCCTTCTTCAAGTCTAATTTTTCCCAAATTTTATTTGACGAAATTTAAAGAAAAGTATACTTTGAATAATTATTAAATGAATTTGTACTAGTTTGCACTACGAAATATTTGTATTTGATTGTCCATTATTTTTTTTTCTTCAGTAGAAAATGATCCTGTACATGAATTAATACCACGCATAAAAGTCAGTAATATTAAAACAATTATGAGTAAAATGCTTATTTTACTATTTCTGCCAATATCAATATCAAGTGTACTAGCGGAACGGCCATTTTCACCACTAAGTTAAATAAGCAGTTGAATGGTGTTATTGAAAATTCAATTGTAAAGGTTTACTCTCTTGGGTATCATTAAAGTCAAACTCTATATAGACGTTAAGCGACTTATCACCAAGTCTTAAGCACAGCAGAAATTGAGAAGGGTATAAAAGACCCTTTATTAAAACTAAATAAGATGAACAGAAGGCACTAATAGTGCTTAGAACTCCACCAACATTTAGGATGAGAAACTCAAAGCCGTAGATCAAAAGTAAAGCTAAGATTTAAATAAACTAATAGCCAAAGGTAATTTGAATTTCAAATTCCCGAGCCTTCTTTTGAACGAAAAATAGTTTATCCAGAGGAGTAATTATCTTTCTGCGAAGAAATAATTCAACTGGCGTCTTCCCTACAGTATCATGTTTAGCCATCCTCAAACGAAATACCAGCTCAGTGGCACAGCTGTCCCAGGGCTTATGATAATGCCTTACATAACTACGAATAATGTTAACCATATTCTTATGTTATGGTATGTTTTGATGGAACGATTTCTACCCATTTTGAAAAATGATCCGCAGTAACGAATAATTACTTCTTACTCACTTCACCTCGTCGGTATGGACCTAATAAATCAACTCATATTAATTCATTTGGGAAAGTGGCTTTTACACTACTTAGATATCCGGCTGGGCTATAACTAACATCGTTAACTTATTAGCAAATATGGCACGACTTTACATACTCAGTAAGAAACTTTTGTAGCTTTGGAAAATAAACAGCTTCGCAAACTCGCTCTACCCTTTTTTTTATGCCAAGATGGCCTACTCATGGAGAATCATTCAAATTCTGCAAAAGTTTCTGCATAAAACAAGAGATATGATCACATAATTCGCGGCTCTATGTATAACAGTTGTTATATCCTGATGATTGAAATCATCAGGATCTTTTAAATAAGCATAAATACTTTTTAATTCCATTTCTGTTTGAAATTAGAAATAGTAGTAAAACAAGAACTAAGAATTTTCGGAGTTAACGTAGTACATTTGAGTTTGTTGCCCTCTTCATCTAATTTTATTCTCGATAAAGCCTAAGCCACAATTTCCTCTTTTCCTGGAGTATGCATAGTACTTAAATTATTTTCTTGCAATTTAAGGACTCATCTAATAAGTTTTGGCGGTAAATTTTTCCCAGATTGCAAACGACACACGTCAGCATGAGCTTAGTTAATTCTAACGGTATCTTCCCAAAATGCACTCTTCTGAGTAGGATTAACAGTCTTACTGAAATAAGCTACCGACTGTCCGTTTTGCATCAGCATGGCGGGGACCGCATAATCCCAGTCATTTGCGACACCTTCATTAGTTTCTAAATTCCCATTGCCTTCAGGAAATTTCAACACTGGGGCTTGAATTAACGCTTGTTTAAGATGTTTGAACACTGTATTTGCTTCTTCCGAAGAAGTAAATCTTCCTTTGTTTGTTTTTTTAATTTTGATAGCCGTTCGGCTATATTCGCAAAGTCTTTGATAAAAGTCCTATAATAAGAACACAAGCCTAGAAATGAGGATCACTTTTTCGCTGTATTTGGTGGCGGGAATTTTTTATTACAAATATTTTTCAGTTTTCTATTTCGACTCCTTTGAGATATCTGTAGCCCAAGTAACGAAATTTCTTAGATGCAAATTTACAGTTTGATAATTTTCTTTTAATCTTGCTTCATTTAAAAGCAAAAACAGTTCATACAAATTCCTAATATGTTCGTCTACAGCCTCGCTTGTTATAATGACAACATCTAGAAATATAAAAGTATTTTTCCATGGCCAGGTAGTATTGTATGCATGGCCCTCTGAAATATGCCAAGAGCTCCGCATAAGCTAAACGGCATTCTCCAAAAGGTACAAACGCCAGATTTTGTAAGAAGTGTGGTTTTTAACACATCCTGACACATACGCAAAGAAACTATTTTGAGCCCCTGTGTCCAATAGTGCATCCGCTGGAATATTATTTAACAATATCTGTATTACAAGCACAGCAAAAATGTTTATAACTACCATATTTAATTGAATTCTAGAGAGATTTTCTTGCCTCCGGAGTAACTGTACTGTTTTACGTTCAGTACCCCATTTTAGCTTAAATTTTTATTGCCTTCTTCCCCCTGTTTTCTCTTTTGCAATTTTTCTTGGCGATCACTCGCGGTTGAAAATTTCTTTCTGCCTTCAAAACGTTTATTACCGTCAAAGCGCGGCTTTTCTTGTGCTATAGGCCTATAAAACTGTCCATTCGACTTTTGGCCATATCCTGATGTACGCGTACTTTCTACAGCCCTCCTGCTTTCAAGCTTTACCGCGAGTTCAAAATCTGAAGTGCGTTCGGGTTTCTTAATTTGAAGAAATCTTGAATCTGTGGTAGCAGCCTCGGAAAAATAATTTGAGTCACCTTTGCATCGGGTCTTTTCCAACATAATAAATCAAAAATTTGTATTTTTCTTAATATAAACTAGGTCATTTCTTCGACCTTCAACCGTATTTACTAAAATTTTCATCCTATCTTTTAATATGGGAGATGCTTTTACGAGGGCGGTTTTACATACCTCGAACTTGCAGATTTCAGCTCAGTGCCTGTCCTTGTAATGCGGTGGTTGCTATAGTAATTTTTTTAGCTTTCGGTACTAGGAAAAGCAAAAAATGCGAATTTGCAGACTTTACAGAACTTTTTCCATCAAAAGTCACTGCGGGTTCCATTGATGGCCGCGTCGTAACCACGGTGTATCCATATCCCTCCACTGGACTCTATGGAGTCAGTGGAGCTTATAACCTTGAGCAGGGTAGACTAATGATTGAATTGCCTTTCGATATGGGCCATTAGAAAGTTTAAAGTGCTTCACTGAGAAGACACTCCTGGTGTCTTCCCGGAACGCGACAGCATATATGCCAAAAAACTCAGCTAGTGAGTTCAAAATGTAAAACTTAAATTTAAATAAACTAGTATCAGAAGGCTACAATATCAGTTTAACCAAAATTTGGCTCAGAACGTAACCGGCGTGGAATTAGACTATCGGCAATTATAACGCACGGTCGAAGACAAGAGCTCTTATGTGTATAGCAACATAGTAACGGAACCAGAAGAGACAGAACACACTGTGTCTTCCAATCTCAAAATCTTAACCTTAAATATATGCGAGCTAATGTGCATTCTGGCGGGAAATCGGAGAGGGCGAAGTGACAGTACAGATCCAAAATATGAAATAATTGGTTAATAAAATTAAAGGGACCTCACAATATGTTTTCTGAAGCTATAACTTCAGTTGTCACATATTGTAAAAATGATAATTCAGTTTCAATGATGATGCAAACTCGAATTTCCCTCAAATATTTTCCTCGGAGTTCATATATTATTGTCATCATTTTGATAAAAAACGGCGATATACTCTTGCAATAAACATGAGAGTTGTAATAACTTGTCCTAAGTCATGTCCTAAGCCTTTTGCTGTTTTGGTGCAGCAGTAACTAAAACAACAATACAATAAACTTTCGATGCATCCGGGTATAGCTCGACAGTCTCAAATGCAACCTCGACTGGTATTCTGCCTAAACACATAAAATCGTCCAAAAGGGGCGTTAATGAAGTGCTGTGAAGTAAGAGGTCAGGTGAAAGTCTTCTGTTCGCCGGAAAGAGGGAATTTATATCGAGAGAGAGAAAATCCATTTGTCATTTAGTGATATTGTCGTCAATTGTCTTTCTTTCGCGTCTTTTTTTTTTTTTAAATATTAAGCAATTTAAGCAACTTTATTCCTACTTTATATACTAAAGCATTTTTAGTGCAGCAGAAATTGCTTAGTGCTGTATGAAGTAGGTCGTTTAATAGTATATAAAGTAAATTTTTATTTTTAGTGGTACATAAAGAAGATTAATATTTTATTTAATGGTATATCAAGTAGATTTATTCCACTGTTGACATTTGATTTAATAATTATTAATTGATTAATGATTTCTATCGACTATATGGCTTCCTAAATTCTGTATTACATATTTAATTAAACAAACTTTCATATTGTTAACCAATGTATAGCTAACTTATAATGTAATCACATAGTTTATAAGGTATTTCTCCCCGCCTTCTTCGTATGCCTTCGTGGTGTAGTGGTCAGCACGCTCGACGCGTAACCGAGAGGTACATGGTTCGATTCCCGGTGAAGGCGTTGCTCATTTTTCTTCCCTCCTGCTTCGAAATAACTTAATGACTCTACAAGTTGACTGTTTTAATTAAAACAACAATTTTAATTTCGATCCGACTATGAACTGCTCATAATTTGGTTCAATAAATCAGATTGAGGCAATTTAAAACTACATCGAGAAATTTCTTCCACTATTACCGATGTTAAAGATGGTGATAATTATTTCGTTATATAATAGACCTTCAGTTTTCTTTCACATCTTTTTGATTCTGTTTAATTCTATGTAAACGTGAATATGCTTAAAATTGCATAGCTTACGAGATAACAATAAAAATATGTATTTGCAATTTTTGAAAGCAGAAATACCATTCCGTTGTTTCATTTTGTGCGCATTGTTTTATTTTTGCTTTTATGATTACACTGGTGTGCAAAAATTAAAGACGAGACGGTTTTTTTCAATATAACTTTCTACAAAAGCTTCCCAAATCAACACATTTAATACCGTAAGATCCCCAATACGTAAGGACATGAGTAATGTAAGCAACACTTACTAAAAGAGAAATCAGAGGGATAAAAAGAAGCTTTATTGAAAAAGTAGCATGGTGTCCAGCAAGAAACATCCGGTCTTTAATAGGGGATATGATCTCCCCTGACTGCTAGGCAGGTTTCACAGCGTCTGCCCATGCTGAGATTGAGGGTGTCAATGAGTTGTTGAGGCATTGCTGCCCATTCGTCTTGCAGCGCCAATCGAAGCTCCGGAATCGTTACTGGTGGTAAGGTACGAGTTGCCAAGCATCTGCCTAGAAAATCCCATACATGCTCGATGGGATTGAGATCCGAAGATCGTGCCGGCCAATCCATATGTTCAATATTCTCACTCTCTAAGAGCTGTTCGGCAGCTACTGTGCGATGACATGGTGCATTGTCGTCCATGAAAAGGAACATCGGACCCATAGCGCCTCTAAAAAGACGCACATATGGAAGAAGAATCTCGTTACAATAATAGGTCCCGTTGACTGAACCTGCGTCGAAGATGTGAAGGTCTGTACGACTACCAAACATGATACCTCCCCAAACGAGAACACCGCCACCTCCATACCTGTCCCTTTCAATGATGTTCGAGGGATTCTTGCGGCTTCCCCGCTTTCTCCAGATGAGTATGCGATGAGAATCGCTACTCAGACTGAATCTGCTCTCATCTGTAAAGAGTACTCGTCCCCATTCATTGTCTCTCCAATTCCGGTGTTCCCGGCACCACAGAGAACGCCTTCTCCGATGGGCAGGCGTTAGAGGTACACACCGTACAGGGCGTTGTGCAAACAGACCACCACCGTGCAGTCTTCTGGCCACGGTAAAACGCGATATCGGTCGTCCAGTCGCCTGTGTCGTGTGTCTAGCGATTTCTCCCGCTGTCTGCCGCCTGTTTCTTCTGGCCTGTAAGGCAATATACCGGTCATCTGCGGGTGTGGTTCCTCGTGGACGACCACTACTAAACCCCCGGATAGCTGTTCCTGTAGTTTGAAATTGTCTCCAAAGTCGTGAAACGATGCTGTGAGCAATTCCGAACTCTGCAGCCACACTTGTCACACTGCGGCCTTCCTCCAACTTCCCAATGATTCGACCTCGGGTAAAAGCATCCAGATGTCGTCTAACAGATTGATTATTCGCCATTTCTCGCTGAGGCAGCAACTCGGTGTCATTTTAACTGCTATACGGCGTGCAATCTCTTTGCCAGAAATACTGATCTTACACCGACAACATGCTTTATACTACTCAGACACTCCCCCATTACGTCTACCTGCATATCTGCGCATGTGCTACCGTACATCGCCTTACTTAATCTCCTGATTGGGCTTTCTGTCCGCTCTGCCTCTTCGTTCAGCTGATAGCTAATTTTTCGACTTCGTCCTTAATTTTTGCACACCAGTGTATGTAGTGATATTTACGGACATACTATTGTTATTTTATGTTATTTAATATAGGAATAGTGGCAAAAAAGTTCATTAAACTTAAGAAAACGAAAAATTCAACTTCTTCAGTAGACGACAGCCTCACTTCAGTTCGTCGACACTCTGACTCCTCCTGAATTCTACGCACAATCGAAGTACTATTATTATTATTGTTATTTTGTAATTGAAATTACTATTTATTTTTCAAAGTATCAAATTACAAGGTATTCACTAAACACATTATAAAGTATTTCGATTCTTCAGTCTTTAAAAAATATTCTATTATTTTATATTTTTTATTTCAGAACATCCCAAAAATTAATTTAAATGTCACATACATATTTAAATAGCAATTATCACTTTTGGTACATATATGTAGTTTTAATATACGAATAATCAGTTGTCAAAAACACGAAAACAGGTGAGTTTTGGTATCCCAAGAGTCCATTTGGGACTTTAGAAGCTTCTGAAAATGTTAGATTTTATGATTATTTCTTTTTTTCCAATAATTTATGATTTTTCTTTTTATTTTTTCTTCTTAATAATTTTTCTTTTTAATAATGCCTTTAAAGAAAAGTAACAAAAATCTGCAGTTTCAAATATTATGCCTAATAAAATAAATGGGAATTAATATTTAAGTGGATTTATTATTTATGTCTCATATATTTTTAGTTTCTAAATATAAGTGCAAAATTTGATAAAAACGCTTTACCTGCGAATGGCAAAAGTACGCATAACAAGCAGAAAAAATAACGGATTTAGTTTCGTCTTCTTCAAAAATGGACAACCCGTCTGAACGTTTGAACGTCTGACCCGTCTGAACGTTTTTATGTATATATAGCCACACTCATTAAAGGCACTCATGAAATTGTTTACATTTCATATTAGTTAATGATTGCTTAGTGTTTACTTATATCTGCTTACAGTAAAGTAGACTGTTATTGTAAATTATTCGCGTCTGATATTTGAACTGCAGTTTTTTACAATTCTCAATCTGATATTTTTATTGAGTTCGATATATAAAGCTACTGTAGAATATGTTACTGTTTTTATCATTTCTTCATTGCATTTCATCTATATTATACACCGTATCCATAACTAATGTAATGATTATAACATGATATCACTCTATATCGTTTTCACAGTTTTTCTCAGCTTTTTTCAGAGATGAAGCTGTTGAAATGTGAGTATTTAAAAATGTATTGAATAGAAATACTATACTTTACGAAGTGAATCTGAAAATATTTATAGTTATATCAAAGGAATGATAATTAAAGACTTTAAAAATCTAACTACGACTTATCAATATATAACTAGGAAGCTTACATTAAATAAAAATCACTTGAGGATCTTACTTAGGGAAAAGAACATTTTATTTTGGAACAAATGAAGATGTGTAAAGACAGTAAAGTGGCTAGAAGGTTTAGCAATGACATTTTCGTTTCATTACTCATTAAGACAGCTGCTTGTTATAGTTGCCTTCATGACAGTCAACCTTCTATCCACTGATCACCTCCGAAAAAAAAACTTAGTCTGTTAAAGCTTGATGGATCAACGAGTGATGAAGCTAATAGTAAATATGTAAAAGGTAAAGATAAAACAATTACTGAAACAGGAAAATCTCGTGAATTTATTGAGTGATACAGTTCGTGTGAAAAAGAAGGTGGTTTGGTTTGGTTGATTATTGAAAAGCACACGAGGGCATCTGGGTAAGGGAGGGAGGCCTTCGTGAAGGATTTGCGATTGCGAGCGGAAACTAGCTCGTATACAGGTTACGCATGAGGGAAACTCGGCCGGAACCTTTTTCGGATGGACCTAAAAAGGTGACATACAAAGGATAGATATTAATTGGCTTTGCTGAGAATCTTAACAGTATGGAAGTAATATCTGTTCACCCTTTTATGATTTCTGCCCTGTGATCAAGTTATAAAGATATCGCATTCATAGTAATTCGGTTGCTGTAATGTTCAAGCAAAATTATATATTTAATTCATATCGGCAAATGTCAAGAGGATTTCATGAAATTTTAATTCTTTGCTGTGACCTTGATCTGCTATTCTTTTATTAGGTATTAACAGAGACTAATAATAATAGACACCTTTTGATCATAGAATCAGACAGCTTTGAAAATATGGTCTGTGGAAAGCAGGTCCCAAATTTTAAGAATTTTTTTCAAAATGCGAGGAAGAAATAAAGCAATAACATTTAATTTATAACCTTGTTCGTAAAAATACAGGGTGGCTAATCGAAAATCAATCGGGATTGAATTTCATCAAATGAAAGCGCAGGTTTTATGACAGTGTTGTTACGTCGAGCTTATCCATAACTGGCACTGAATCGCGCTGCTTGGCGACAGTTTGACGGTCAAGGGGATAATACATAAGTACCCTTTTTTGTAATTTGTGATTCATTTTTTAATGTATACAGTTATTAAAATTTGCTTTGTAAAACGTAACTTTTCTTATTGTATATTAAAGATTCAGAAATATATATGGCAGATAATAATAAGAATAAATATAATATATATCAGTGTTGAACATTTGTAACAGAAAATCCAAAATTGATTAGAGGCTTAATATTTTCAATCAAGCTTGACTTTAAGATAAATACTTTAGGTGTTGTTCCTAAAATTAAGTCCAATTTAAGTAGTTTAATGAATTTGTATGAGGAAGAAAAAAACCAAGTTATACAATTTACAAAACCTGCATTCTATTTTGTAATTCATAGCTTTTGGGTTTGTTACAAGGCTGGAGATTTCAAAATAGCACTATTTATTGAAAAACGAAATCGCTCTGTTAGTTGTAGAACTGAATGGATAGAGTAACGAAGTCACTGCGTATCTTGGAAAGGGTCTCTGGTTGGATAAGTGCGAATGTACACTGGTGTGCAAAAGTTAAGGACGAAGTCGAAAAATTAGCATTTCAGCTGAACGAAGAGGCAGAGCGGACAGAAAGACCAATCAGGAGATTAAGTAAGGTGATGTACAGTAGCACATGCGCAGATATGCTGGTAGACGTAATGGGGGAGTGTCTGAGTAGTATAAAGCATGTTGTCGGTGTAAGATCAGTATTTCTGGCAAGAGATTGCACGCCGTATAGCAGTTAAAATGACACCGAGTTGCTGCCTCAGCGAGAAATGGTGAATAATCAATCTGTTAGACGACATCTGGATGCTTTTACCCGAGGTCGAATCATTGGGAAGTTGGAGGAAGGCCGCAGTGTGACAAGTGTGGCTGCAGAGTTCGGAATTGCTCACAGCATCGTTTCACGACTTTGGAGACAATTTTAAACTACAGGAACAGCTATCCGAGGGTTTAGTAGTGGTCGTCCACGAGGAACCACATCCGCAAATGACCGGTTTATTGCCTAACAGGCCAGAAGAAACAGGCGGCAGACAGCGGGAGAAATCGCTAGACACACGACACAAGCGACTGGATGACCGATATCGCGTTTTACCGTGGCCAGAAGACTGCACGGTGGTGGTCTGTTTGCACGACGTTTGTACGGTGTGTACCTCTAACGCCTGCTCATCGGAGAAGACGTTCCCTGTGGTGCCGGGAACGCCGGAATTGGAGAGAAAATGAATGGGGACGATACACATCTGGACAGAGCGGGGAACACGCAATAACCCCTTCAACATCATCAAAAGGGACTGTTTTGGAGGTCGCGGAGTTCTCGTTCGAGCAGACATAATGCTTGGTAGCCGGACTGACCTTCATATCTCCCAAGGAGGTTCGTCACATGGGACTGCTATTGTAACGAGGTTCTTCTTCCTTACATGCGTCTTTTCACAAACGCTATGGTCCTCAGTTCCTCTTCATGGACGACAACGCTCCACCTCATCGCACAGTTACTGTCGAAGAGCTGTTGAAGAGTGAAGATATTGAACACATGGATTAGTCGGCAAGGTCTCTGGATCTAAATCCCGTCAAGCATGTACGGAACGTACTAGGGAGACCCGTGGCAGCACGTAACTTATCGCCAGTAACGATTCCGAAACTGCGATTGGTGCTACAAGAGGAACGAGCAGCAGTGTCTCAACAGCTCATTAACAACCACATATCCAGCATGCACAAATGATGTGAAACCTGCCTAGCAGTCAGGGGAGATCATATCCCCTATTAAAGACCGGATGTTTCTTGCTGGACACCCATCACAGGGATGTTTCGGCCTTCAGTCGCATTGCACTCCATGCTACTTTTTCAATAAAGCTTCTTTTATCCCTCTGATTTCTCTTTTAGTAAGTGTTGCTTACATTACTCATGTCCTTACGTATTGGGGATCTTTCGGTATTAAATGTGTTGATTTGGAAAGCTTTTGTACAAAGTTATATTGAAAAAACCGTCTCGTCCTTAATCTTTGCACACGTGTATTTTCCCTAAACATTTTTGCGTGTTTTTGTTTAAATTTACGTGTTGTCAGCTGAACGTGTTACGGACTAAACGTATTGATTGCTGTCGCTAGATGTCCTGTTCGCCATATGGACGTGTCGGCTGAGTGCCGTCTCAGCTAAGTGTATCGTCGGCTAAGTATCGTAGACCCAACTTTGTGATACAGGACTGAGAAGGAATCATGATAAGTAGATGCAAGTACTACAGGTGAGAGAAATGAGATTATATCTGATAAAAGACATTGCATTAAATATCTTAAGCGTGCAATTCATGTTGCTTTATGTTAAGTACTTTTATGATGACGACGCAACTCTTCATCCTTTATGAGTAGTCTAAATACTTCTCGAAATAAAAAAAATTATCATGGCTACAAGCCAGAAATCTAGATCTCAATCCCGTTGAGTAATGTTGTTAAAAGTCTCAAGAGAAGCATTCAGATATATTTGAAAGGCTATTCTGGAAGTTTGATCTTTCTTCGCGTTCTCGTTCTTAACATCATGTTATGCAGAAGGAGTTTTCCAAGTATAACATAATGTTACGAGAATTGAATCGCATATCGGATATCAGTGATCCCGCTCTCTTCGAATTCTCAAACTGTATACCTGTCTGCTGCCTCTTACCTATGTCCGTTATATATTTCATTACGTTTGTTATTTTAATGAGTTTTACATACCTCTACCAAAGGCCTACATTGCAAAACTCTATTTCCACTTAATAAAGATGTATGAAATTCTATACTAATATTTTAATGAGTATTTGATGAATTTTTAATGAATATTGACGATTCTCAACGTAACAGAATTTGCAAATCCTTCATACATAATAATATCATGCTATCTAAATTGTATTTATGTCTGAGGCATTTTAAATTACAAGTGGCAGTTACTCTTCCTGTAGGAGGCTCAAAATTTGGTTCTTGCTTCATGGGAGAATAATAATTGAAGAATGTTACACACCGTCCAAGGTTTATATCGAAACCACGTTCTAAGAGCATAGAATGTGTTTGTTTTGGCTTGATTTCTTCTATTAAGGCAAAACACTCGACAGCTATCTGCCTAAGGGAAGGAATACCTTTATGGAGGACTTTCTATGGAAAACTGATTCTTGTACTCACCGGGAAAACGATGAAAACCTCAGCCAACCAGTCCGCCGGAATTCGAACCCCGTACCGAAATAGCACTGATCAGCGATTTCACCACTTGGCCGCTGGTGGGTCCTGTATAACATGTTGATGGCTTTAGAAGTGCAAAATGTAAATTCCTCTTTGACGGAACCCTTAAGAAGTAAAATGTGTACAATTTTGTATCAGTGACTGAAAATCAATTATTTATGTTGTATGTTGCAAGCAAATTTCTGCAAATTTTCAGATGCGGTTTTAAACAAAGTCATATATTGATTAATAATATTTATGGAAAATTCTAGGAAAAATAAATCTTTTAATTGATTTTGATCTCATTTTGCACAGACGTATCTTACAAATATTAAAAACAAGGGAAATAGTGAGAAGAAATGCATTATAGATAAAGAAACGAATACTTAAGAAGAATTTCTATAAACTGGACTGTATCATCTTATTGAAAATCAGTGATTCATTCTTATTTGTTAGAAGAATATGGCACATTTGGTAAACAAGAAAATTGGTAGAAAAATTAATTTATGTTGAGAAAGCAGACTTTTCTGTTAACGTCAAACGAGATAACATGAAAATGAAATACCTTGCAAAAAATAGAAACATTACGGAAATGAATTTTTTTAAAACAAGTTTAGTAGTGAACACCAGAAGATTTTCCCACGGTGAAGTGATAGTATGATGTTTTTATCTGATACGTTCAATTTATTTGTACAGCAAACTTCTGACAGTAAACGTGATATCATTCTGAGAGAAAACATATGTTATATATACATCCTTAAACAGTCATATCTGTTTTGTAGCTGAAAGAACTAAAGATACTTCTACAAGAATTATTAGGTAGGTAAGATGTTTGTTGATTGCAATTTTGCATTTTTTCCTACCTCCTTAAGTATCAGTACTGTCATTTTAATGCATTATGCTTACTGTTGTTGTTGCACATTTTCATATGATTGCTGACAACTAAAACAATGTCTCAGATGTTATATTTTAGGTTCAAGTCGGGTATTATAAAACGTATCACGTTCGTCATATGCACTCAGACTTTTGACTGATAATGTTCTAATTTCTGTCATAGTATGGAATCAAGCTTATCGTAATGAAATCAGAAGTGATATTTAATAATGCAGAAGAAATAGGCAAAAAGAAGCGCAGTTGTACCGACTACAACATAACGTTCGATCTCTTTTACTAAACGAGTTTAAAAACTATAATTCGTTTGACTATTATGTCTACGTAAAACTGAGCAAATGCACTCTATATTAAAAAAATAATACTTTGCTTTCAAAAGAATTAAAAAATGTGTAATACAAAATCTACATCGAATTTACTTCTAATATTTAGCAGTTTTTATAATAGTATATGAAATGTCGCTGTTCTCTGAGTGAGAGCAATTTGTTGATTAAACTCACTTAATAAAGCATTCCGAGTCTAAATCTAATAGAAAGATGAATGAAACAGACTAGAACTTTGAACACAATTTTGTTAGTTTTACTGGTAACGTGGAACCGAAGTCTGTTTCTAGAGACAAACTTAACTGTCTTGGCATTAGTGTCTAGAAAATGTAAAGAAATTTAATTACTGTGAAGGAAAGTATAACACTTGAACAGCATTATAAGAATTACATAATTAAATTTATTGTGAATAACATTTATTTTCATAATTTTTTTCTTAATCTTTCAAATTGACAAATTACTTGAGATTACATTAAAGGTAACGGGAGTCACAATTTTCTCAGAAACTCACTTTGACTTTTAGAAAATAACTTAATAATTATGGGTTAACCATTTATATTTGTTAGCTTTTTCTACATACATATAGAGGTTGTTCGGATATTTTTTTAGACGGATTTCATTGTATTTACAGACATACTTTACCATTTGATAAAACTTATTCTTCACTATCTTTCTTCGTCCTAAGTTCCAAGACAATGAAAGCTTTTGTAGTATCGGAAGAAGTACTTTTTCCCAGTCCTCTTGAACAGCTTTCCAAAGTTCGAGGAGGGTTATAGGTTGACATTTGGACAATCCGCTTTCTAAAAGTACAAAAATGCAAAATTCCATGGGTTATACATCAAGAGATTTAGAAGGAACACGAGTCAAAGTTGTGAATTTCATATCCGTTTCGTGTTCCATTCTTTTCCTTTAAATCAGAGTGGATTTTGAGGTGTGACTGCCCGCTTTGTCTTGATGCAGTTCTGCTGATTGATGGCACTGTAGGTAAGAGCAAGAAAGATATTTTGTATTCGAAAATTTGGTATAGCATATGTTTCTGCTAATATGTGGAGTTCATCTAAATAGTTTTCTCTCTCTCTTTATTTTTAATTTACTGTTATGTGAAAAACCAGCAACAATCATTAATCTCTTTGAAAAACTTTCTGTAAATTCATTTAAAATACGTTTTAAGAAATTTTTCTTCCTTTGATGATAATAAATGGACCTGCGTTTATTTAAATACACCAAGGTTTTCTTTTCTTTTGACAACATTTTTCCATTTTTGTCCAGACAAATATTTTTCATGAAGAATTCTGCAGCGCGTTCTGCGTTTGGTAATATGTCGTGGAGAACGACTACGCACATTATGCTATTTCGACTTTTTAAGACTGAAATCAGCATTAATCACTTTAATTACAGTTGACACTGAGAATTTTAGTGATTTTTCATCTGTCATTTCATTTAGCGGATTTTTTTTTAACATTAAAGATCTTCCCTTTGCGACATTCGAAACATTCCGTTTTTACCTTGAACTATTTTTCACTTGAAGCCAAACTTTGAGTCATTTTTCTTTTCATGTTGACAATATTACCTACTGTAGCTTTAGATATCACAAAACCATAACTTTCACACAGTTTGTTAATAACTAGATGGGAACAGTTTTCTCGGTAAAGACCGTAAAGCCTTCCATCCATTGCTTCTTTAAAAGCGCCATTTCTCCTGAAAACAAAACAATCAAGTAGCAGACGATAATTTATACTTTCAAAAATATAGTTTCAGTTACAAAAAATTTCCAAGCAAAGGATTTTTTTATGGCAAAGCAAAATCGTCTAAAAAGTATGCAAACAGCTTCTGCACTCAGTATGCACAAAAGTACAGGAAATATATATTCAGTCCTTAAAAGTCTTTTGTTCTTTACTTTTGTAACGAAAAGTATATTTGTTAAGTCTTTTTAAAAGTGTTTCGAAAGTGTAGCTTTGTGCAGAATAGAAAATGGAGCACAGACGACATGTTTTGGTTCATTACCATAGTAGTTGAAAATTGGGGTAAAAAAGTGTTTTCCACTTTGAAGTAAGGGTATCCACTTATTTTCCAGTAAATAAATATTTTTATAGAGTTAAACTTTACATCATAGAAAAGCTTTATATTTGTTTTTATAAGTGTGTTTTAATTAATAACAAGATAAGAAAAGTGCACATCCTTTTTTTAAAAATTTTTGTCACAATTATTAACTTCAGAACTAACTAAATTTCAAGGTATTGGGAATAAGTATCTCCTCAGAAGAGTTTTTTGGCTTAATTAGAAATTTTATTTCATTAAAGCTTATCTTTAAATATAAATTGCAAATAATATTAAAATACTGACTTAAGCTATATTTTACTTTTGTGTTAAACTAAAATTTTATACCTGCTATTTTTTTAAAAATTTATGCATAGTAACTCAGTTTGATTCTAATATTCTATTGCAATCTTTCTTCTTACCAGGAAGCCTACCAATAGCATCTCAAAATGCGGTCCTTAATTTTCGGTTTTATGATCTGGATAACCTTAATGCAGTGGATGTCTATTTCAGATGCAAGTAAGTCTTATTCAAATGAGGGAAAACTAATATTAATCTATAAAATTTTACAGATACTTTGACCATATTTTACAGGTTTCAGCTATAAACTTTCGGAACTTAAACTGAGAAAATTCATTAACATGTATAAATTTTCTACTGATTATCTTTTTAATTAGTGGATAATCTTGTAGGGTTTCCCTTATTTCGCATAACAAATTATTTTAAGTTTGATATCTTTCCTGAATCCTCAACTTTCCCTTGCATTTCCTCGCCAGGATGTAAATTTAAAGTTAATTGAAGTGAGTATTTAAACGGGTGACTCTCTGAGTTTATTCAGAGCGTGTTTTCGCTAGCCAGCGTTCGTTTCGTTGCTATCTCGCTGTTATGCTAGTACGCCCCTTGGCCATTTCGAATAATCGTCATGCCTGTTAGGTTTGTGAATCAACCTAAGTTAGTCGTAACTTAACATGCTAACCCAGCACTATTCTATTGAGACTTGGATTGATTTATGTTAGAACGTTTAAGTTCCACCGCCAAGTGGTCAGTGTTATTCTAAAGCACGAAGTACGTGCCTTTCTGTTCTGAGTTTGAATAATAAAGGGTTATTTTCACCCTTCTTCTGTGCTGGTATTTAATTCACGCCTGTGTGAAAATTTGCCAGGTTCTTTGTAGGATCTAGTTTAGTTTATGTGGAATAGAAGAGACAGATCTTACAATCTTTTATTGGAATTTAAGTGCGTGCGATCTTAAAACAAGACACCAGACCTAATCAATTTACTGTAATTATCACATCTCAAGAGCATATCGGAAAGAGGACTTGATTTCTTATAAGATACTGTGTAAGATATTAAAAGCAATCAACTTTACATTAAGTATATTATATGCTCTGTTGACAATTTAGGTAAAGTGGATCAGGAAATTTACTTAAATTCTTTTCTTTATTAAGAACACCTTCCATAGTTTAGAATTTATAAAGAACATTTTTGACAAAGGGACATTTAATGTTAGTTAAATATTCATGACAAAGGAACTGAAAAACAGGAAATGATTAACTGTAAATTTTTGGTGTTGTCCTTAAATTGTGAAAAAGCATTAGATCAAATACAGTAACAATCCTTCCCTTAGGTACATGGGCACACCTATCTTTAGGGAGATAGTGCTTTTTTCAATGATCCGAATTAATCCGATCCAGTGTATAAATTCATGTTGTTGTTGCTCTGTATTCTGGAAAGTATGTTAACACGATGTTTAAATTTTAAACATTTCTACGTTGTACTGAATCTCTCGTAAATAGAAAGCTAAAAGTTTTGTTATCATTTCTTTTTTTATGGCTAAAAATTATGAATGAGATGCTATAGTTGTCTTTACAAAAAAGTAAAATGTTTTTCTCTCAAGTGAAGAATAATGCAACAATTCGAAAATACTGGACGAGCAGTTTCTCTTTATTCTTAAATCATATGCTCTGTTCTAGTAAAGTTAAAAGCAAGTGTAGAGGAAAACCAGGCGCTCAAAAGATTTGTAACCTAGTTGCGGAAAGTGGAAATTATTTTTTAAAAAAACCATAGGCTCCCCTCTTTCTTCCCTTAAAAAATAGTACTTAAGATTTTTATATCCAATCAACTTGCTAACCAATTCATGGAAACAACGTAGACTTAAATAGTTTAATTATTTCACTATCTGAAATATGGGATCATCACATATGTTTTCTTTTTCCTAATGCAAGCAGCAACTACACCAAATACGTAACGACTGCTGCTCAGTAAGATTTGCGATTTCCCACGAAGAACCTGAAGAACGATTTTACCTACTATAACGTATTACAAGCAATGAAACCTCATGGATACCTATCATATGTCTGGAGTAGATCATGCCACCACATTAGATTACTCCAGTCAGAATACTTCAGTGAAAAATAATAGAATTTTTAATTTAAAAAATATGACTTTAACAAATGTTTATTTTCAATAATGAGGAAAAATGCATTCTAAACGAATTAAGAATAAAATGCATTGACTCTGGTTGAAGCCAGGCTAAAATCTGATACCTTTTTTAAACATCCTTTTGATTAATAGCTTAAGTAAATGAATAAGATGTGGAAACATATAAAATCGTTTTCACACTGACAGTTTGCACAAAAAATCTTGCAATTTCATCATAACAATAATTAAAATTGATTTGGTATAATTAAAATAAGTATTTCCTTGCAAATTTAATTTAAAAATCACTAGCTTTGTTGTGCGAAATGTTTAAAGAACGCGAAATAATTATGTGCCTTCACTTTAGTTAGGCACTCAGAGGGATAAATGTTTGTTTGATTCGCGAATTATGGCAAAGCATAAAAGGGCTACCTGCCTAACAGGAGGAATGCCTTTCTGGAGGACTGGAAGCTGTCTCGAATTCCCTTTACACATAGAGAAAAGCACGAAAACACCACTCATGCAGCCTCTTTCCTTAGATTCGGTTTTGTGTAGATGTATTAAATGCTTATCGGTTTTATTCGCTCGGCTACTAAGGAATAAAGTTTGAATTAATTGCTATTATTGTTCTTTCTTATTAAGCTTATAAGACAAAATCGAGATTTCCTTAAACTATTGCCGCCCTGATCGATATAGTAGTTAGTGCTTTTGGGCTGCTCTATCGTTTAATTCGGGTTCGAATCCCGCAGAAAGCTTGGATATTTGTAAGTGCATTGTGGCTGTGCAGTATAAGATACTCAAAATACACGGCAATCCGAAATAGCTCTTGGGGGTTTGGTGGTAGAAGAAGAAGGGCTGCCCTTCAGAAATGGGACGGAGTTTAACAACTAGAGCGGCAGGCTTGAGCATGTATGGCCAGTTATACCTATGCTGGTAATAAGCTATTTTTTAATTCTTTCTGATGAGGAAAGCAATTTTATACTAAGCTACTGAGAATGAGTTTTAAAATGATCGAAAAACGAAGCATAAAAATTTAGTATTCTTTTTAATACTAAAGTTCTAATACTAATAATAAAAAGTTTGATACTAATTCAGATATCTATTATCTTTAGAGCTAGGGGAAAAGGTTTCATCACGTTTAAAAGTGTAATGAAATGTAAAAGGTCCGAAACGTACTTCACGGAGATACTATTAGTAAAATTTCACCCTACAAACTCTTTTTCACAAAAATGCAACGCACTTCCTTAACAGTAATAGTCTTCTCAGTATTACTATCAAAATGCAAACAAACGGTATGAAGGTGTACCCTCGAGCCCAAGCAAACCAAGGCGTTCCTAAGCATAGAGGAAATGATGTCTTTGGAAGCCATATCCAATCACGAGACAGTATTTTTCCCTATGCGCGCGGATCGGTACGGAATTCTGACATACGACCCGGGTTCGAATGCAGCAGACGGGGTAAATGTATGGGCAAGGCGATTACAAGCCAGTCCTCCGTGAAGGCATCCCTCCCCGAAAGTAGATAGCTCTTGCTTAATCAAAATATTAACCTACCCTTCGCAAGTCTTTAATAATTAGTTTCGGTGGTAATATGTTTCCGTTAAAATTTACGTTTCACTTTAGAGGGTATTTGAGACCACAAAGAAACATCTTCTTTCTATTATTAAATATTTAACTGAATTCCGATTTAAGATGGGCTCACCACCGGTAAAGCCCCGGAAAACTGGTAGTTCGGTGCAGATTCGAATTCCGGGGAACAGGCTGGCTGCATGGCCGCCTTCGTCGTTTTCTCCATGTGTAAAGCATATACCAGCCAGATACCGTTAGAAAGTTCTGCACGAAGGCACCCCTTCCTTAGACAGCCCTCGAGTACTTTGCCACAGCCAAAGAAAACAAACCAAAACCGATTAATCATCGCTTATAAACACTGATAAAGCTACCAGGCATTTTATTTTTAATGTTGTCAAATTATGCCTTGTTTCTCCCGTCTTAAACTTATCACATGAATATAATTTTTCAATATTCCAGTAAATTTCTTTCAACAGTTTACATTAAACTAGTAAGTCATAAAAATCTTCAACATATATTTTTAGAGGTATATTATGAAAAATGTTACAGAAGTATAAAATCACAAAGTTTAACTTCCTTAAAGTAAAATTTTAAGTTATTAAAGTAATTTTTGGGGAAATGTATTATGTTACGTGAGAACACGTAGTAAAAGAACCTAAAAATATGAGCATCTTGCAAATATTTCAAATGGTTTTTAAAGATGTTCTAAAGTTTATTTTTCAAGACAAATAATGTGTAATATGTTAAAACTTTTTATGCAGAATTCTGACCAAAACCATATTATCCAGCTTCATTTTGAGAATCTTCGACATAACATACACTACCCGACATTGAAAATGCAACACCAAGAAAGAGTGGCTAGAAAGTGATGAAACTCGGCAAACAGAGAAAAATAACGATCGAAAAATAATTGATCTTTATTTCGAAGTGATATTCATAATACAGAGCGAGAACAGCGTCTTCTCAGTAGGCTGTAGGAAAGCCTTGTACGGCGATATGCGAAGCAACACGTCTACGTACAGAGTCAATGAGACTATGGATGGTGCCCTGAGAAATGGCTTTGTGGCTTTAAATTCCCTGTCAACGGTTTACCACAGTTCGTCTTCTGAACTCGGGAATGACAGGGTCTGCAAATGGCGTCCAATCACATTCCCAAATATGTCCGATTAATGAGAGATCAGGAAAGAACTGTAGCCAGAGAAGCATCTCTACACCTTGCAGAGTAAGTTGGCTGACGCGAATAGTGTGTGTCGGGAGCTATCCTGCTGATAAAGAGCACTCGGCTCTTTATGAAAGTAGGGGAGTGTCACCGGCCACACCACATCATTTACGTATCGTTGGGCCGTCATAGCGCCCTCAATACGAAATAGAGGTGACCTGGAATAGCACGCAATTGCGTCCCAAATCATGATGCCGCGTTCTCGCGCAGTGGGGCATTATACACTTGCTGCCGGATTGGACCTGTCTGCACATCGACATCACACTCGTACGCCGTGAATATCACTGGAGAAACAGAAGCGTGACTCATCTGAGAACACGACCCTGCGCCATTCCGTCGTCCACATTGCTCGAGCCCAGCACCATTGCGAACGTTGGCGTCTATAATGTGGGGCCAATGGCAGTCTTCTTAACGGACACCACGAATGCAGGCCACTAGCCAGCAAGCGATGGTAAATGGTTCTGGTCGATATGGGAAAAACTAGGATGTCTTGAACATACTGCAGAAAGGAGGTGGAAGTAGCTTACGGGTGCGCCACCGCTTGTCGACGGATGCGCAAATCTACGAGGGCTGACTTCACTCTGGCTGCACCGGCACCGCTGGAACTTGCCACATTTCCTTTTTCCAGTCATCGTCGCTACAGGTGGTGCAATGTGGACGAGTCCAGGTGTGTGTTAGCTGAGATTTGCTATATGGACCAACCTGCCCTTCTCTGTCCGATCACTATGCCTCTCGTAAAATCATCTGTCTGCTGGAACTGCTCCGTTGATGACAGCCTGGCATTCTCTGCTATTACACGCGTCGTCTGAGACAAGAACAAATTTCTACAATGATTTCCCTAGCAGAAATAACGGCACGAAAATTTAACATTCTGCAAGTTCCTTCCCTTATATCTTCTTAAACGTGCGCTGGAGAGTGGCGCATTTCACATCATTCGCATAACTCGGTGCCATGCGTCTATCCTACAATTTGCGTAATTTTCGGGCCACTTCTTCTTGGTGTTGCAGTTTCAATGTCGGGTAGTGTATTTAGAAATAGAATGAGAATAAACAAACAGAAATGCTTAGCATTTATACATATCAGAGTCCTTTTCTTTCGAAAATAGAATAAATATTAGAACCTGTAGTTAAGATCTCATAACTAAATTGAGTCATCAAAATTAAATTGTTATAAAAAGGAAGCATTTCTCGCAAATGATATTTACAAATTTGAAAAGCAGAAGAAATGTGGGTAGAATAGATTATTAGAAAAAGGAAGTATTTCATGTAAATGCTCCCTACATATTCAAAGGGGTGAAAAATAGCAAAAAAAAGGGGGAAAAAAGGTTGAGAGAAAAATATGTTATTTGAAAGCAAAAGCTAAGCATATAGATAAATGCTCTTTCAAAATTGCGCACTGATTTACTCCATACATATTTTAGATTTTAGAAATAAAAACTGAAATGAAATTAATTAAAATTTGAGATATATGTGTGTTTGTTACTTTTTAGGTGAAGCTTGCAATGATTACGTAGATGGTATCCTAAGAGATCTAAAAGAGGATAAGGAATACTTTCAAGACCCTTACGAAATACCTGAAAAGTCTTTTCAAGTGGGCAAGAAACTGATTTTCATCAACTACACCGGAGAAGCAAGCATTTATGATGGATACGTGTTTGGACTTTCATCTTTACATCGAGATGGTGATGTCATAATCGACAGGAAGAAAAAAACTCATCTGAAGATCTACTTAGGAGCTGGAGAACTAAAAATGCAGTGTAGTGGCAAAGTTAAGTTGATGGGACATGGACCAAATGTAAATGTGGATGCAAAAATATCATACGTGAATATGAAACTTGATATTATACCAACCACTAAAGGATCAAATCCTAAAGTTGCGAATTTTAATATCGAAGATGTAAAAGGCTTCGAAATTAAAGTAAAAGGTCTAGGTCCCTTAAATTTTATTCTAAATCCTTATATCCGTATCATGACTAAATTCTTCAAAAATCTAATTAAGTTAGGAATTGAAAGCAGATTGAAGACATTTTTAGACAAGAAACTAAAGGAATATGTTATTCCAGAAGAATGTATTAATGATACGTTTAGGAGAAGTCTAGGTTTATAAAAGGACCAGCATTCTGAGTTAATCGGAGTTTAAAGCCTATAAATAGGTATGATAAATTCGCTAAAATATTAGAATAATATATAACTATCAAATTACATGAGACAAACTAATATAGTTACTTTTTCAGTTAGAAATATGAGAAAGGCTTGATTGCAAATTTTTTACATTATCCGTGTTTTATTTAGCCATTTGAACAGTCGATTTTAGAAGTTGAGATCCCATTAATCAACTGAGAGATCTCGAAACTAATTTCGATTCTCATAATCAATACTAGTGTTAATAGCTTTTTTGTTAAGTTAAATGCAATAGTTTAGAACTTTTTATTTTGAAGTAATCAATATTATTATAAAGCGCAACCAGAAACTATTAATTTTCTTTTTAAGACTGTAATATTCTACTATCTAAGTGAACTGTAATCCAATAAAGTTTTATGTGCTTCTGTTTCGAATGATCTTATTTATCTCACATTCTTAGTCACTGTTAAAATCAGTTTTTGCATGAAATGAAAATGGCTGAAAAGCAAAGGATACCTTTAATTGTAAAATAATTGTAAAAAAAGGTTTGCAAATCTCGGATTCATGAAACAACTGAAGTTTACACAGTAATTCTATGGGGTCATATACTAGTAGCTTAAATTATGGACTGTTAAAAATAATTTAAAATAAAACTTCCTCTAAAATTACTTGACATTCAGTAATCTTTTTAATATGCTGTGTAAATCAAAAAGAAACGTCTTGTTACAAATGGTTACAGCAACTCATGTAATAGGCACATATTTACCCATGATATCTGAATTAAGCTTTAGCTTTCTAAGGATTTTGTCACTTATTACAGATGCTCTATATAACAGCCTTTTATCACATGGCACACATCCATTCTGAAGTCTAGAGGATCAAAGGACAATGCGTTGGTCACCTGGTTTTCAAACTCTCAAGCTTCTAGTGATATCATGATTTTTAATTTAATTAATTTGTTTTTGCATGTGTGTTGGGAATATATTTAAAACGTTTCTTTTGTATCGCTATTAACTTTCAGACTTGATGGACTCAAAATACGTAATCTCCATACCGTCGCGTCATTCATATTGTATATATTTCACAGTACGTAGAATGAAATGAGCTATAGTATGTCATATGACACAAGAATAACCCATACGATATCTGTGATGAGTGATAAGAAATTTAGGCAGTTAAATTTTAATTTTACATATCACAGATATTTATGTGACAATTAATATTTTTTGCTATAACCGTGATTTTTGCTGTATAATGTATGATTCTTTTTGAATTAATGGGGTTCACAACCCGAATGGCATAAGAGCAACTTGGAGAGTTTTCAGAAAAATAAGCATTTCTTAAAAATTCAGTTAAGGCTAATGAGGAAATTAAAGCCTTTTTCTTGATCTAATATATGATAATAGTAGTTCCAGTCTGTTAATTCGTCTGAGAAATATGCACATTAGACAGAACTGACATAGAAAACGTATTAAAACTCTTGCTTAGTCTATGCTTTGTACTAATTTATTTTTAATTGTTTAGTTTATGCTTTGAGCACGTTGATACAAATTATGATATAGTATATTGGTAGACATACACTGGTGTGCAAAAATTAAGGACGAGACGGTTTTTTCAATGTAACTTTGTACAAAAGCTTTCCAAATCAACACATTTAATACCGTAAGATCCCCAATACGTAAGGACATGAGTAATGTAAGCAACACTTAGTAAAAGAGAAATCAGAGGGAAGAAAAGAAGCTTTATTGAAAACGTAGCATGGAGTGCAATGCGACTGAAGGCCGAAACATCCCTGTGATGGGTGTCCAGCAAGAAACATCCGGTCTTTAATACGGGATATGATCTCCCCTGACTTCTAGGCAGGTTTCACATCATTTGTGCATGCTGGATATGTGGTTGTTAATGAGCTGTTGAGACACTGCTGCTCGTTCCTCTTGTAGCACCAATCGCAGTTTCGGAATCGTTACTGGCGATAAGTTACGTGCTGCCACGGGTCTCCCTAGTACGTTCCGTACATGCTTGACGGGATTTAGATCCAGAGACCTTGCCGACTAATCCATGTGTTCAATATCTTCACTCTTCAACAGCTCTTCGACAGTAACTGTGCGATGAGGTGGAGCGTTGTCGTCCATGAAGAGGAACTGAGGACCCATAGCCCTTGTGAAAAGACGCATGTAAGGAAGAAGAACCTCGTTACAATAGCAGTCCCAGGTGACGAACCTCCTTGGGAGATATGAAGGTCGGTCCGGCTACCAAGCATTATGTCTGCTCGAACGAGAACTCCGCGACCTCCAAAACAGTCCCTTTTGATGATGTTGAAGGGGTTATTGCGTGTTCCCCGCTCTGTCCAGATGTGTATGTGTCTAGAATCGCAACTCAGACTAAATCTGCTCTCATCTGTAAAGAGTACTCGTCCCCATTCATTGTCTCTCCAATTCCGGTGTTCCCGGCACCACAGAGAACGCCTTCTCCGATGGGCAGGCGTTAGAGGTACACACCGTACAGGGCGTCGTGCAAACAGACCACCACCGTGCAGTCTTCTGGCCACGGTAAAACGCGATATCGGTCGTCCAGTCGCCTGTGTCGTGTGTCTAGCGATTTCTCCCGCTGTCTGCCGCCTGTTTCTTCTGGCCTGTAAGGCAATATACCGGTCATCTGCGGGTGTGGTTCCTCGTGGACGACCACTACTAAACCCCCGGATAGCTGTTCCTGTAGTTTGAAATTGTCTCCAAAGTCGTGAAACGATGCTGTGAGCAATTCCGAACTCTGCAGCCACACTTGTCACACTGCGGCCTTCCTCCAACTTCCCAATGATTCGACCTCGGGTAAAAGCATCCAGATGTCGTCTAACAGATTGATTATTCGCCATTTCTCGCTGAGGCAGCAACTCGGTGTGATTTTAACTGCTATACGGCGTGCAATCTCTTTGCCAGAAATACTGATCTTACACCGACAACATGCTTTATACTACTCAGACACTCCCCCATTACGTCTACTTGCATATCTGCGCATGTGCTACCGTACATCACCTTACTTAATCTCCTGATTGGACTTTCTGTCCGCTCTGCCTCTTCGTTCAGCTAATATGCTAATTTTTCGACTTCGTCCTTAATTTTTGCACACCAGTGTATATTTAGAGAATAAATCTGTATTTAGATAAATCGAGCACTTTGATATAGCAAAATTTCAGAGGCATTTTAATTCTTATTTTATTGGGGGGAGGATGGGGGAACAGACACGGCATTTGTTTCTGGGAGTGACATGGTTAAAGATAATATTGATTTACTATTAAATAGAATATCAAAAACACAGGAGCTATTTTTTGTTACTTCCTTTGAAATCAGAAGCTTGCGCGAGAAAAAGAACTTATTGAGATTTTAGCTGTTTCAGAAAATATTTAAATGCCCATTTCGAGAAACTGTATGTAAAATTCAAACCACGAATAATTAATTCATAAAATCCTTTTCTTTTAAAAATTTTTATTAGTAGCACTTGACTTCCTTATGGATTTGTCTTTCTTGCTATATCATAATTACCAATCATATGAAAGGAAACAAGGAATTGGCTGATAGCTGCTATTTTCTCTCTGTATATTAACGCTCATAATTAAAAGTTTAAACAAATACTTTTTCTATCAAACTTTCATTCAGTATTATGATATGTTTCTCATAGCCTAAAAATTCCTTTTTCTGCTTGCACAAAAACATTGGAAGTCCGCCTGTCAATTCTGGTACAGATCTTGATCGTGATAAACTTCAGTATGATAAAAACAAGATCTTAAATTTTTAGGTAGGTTTCAACCAAGGATTCTACTTAAACTCTTTGTTTTCATATTAAAGGAATGAATTTTAACGACTAAAGCATTTACATATTTGTATAGAAGACGACAAAAGGAGTCTCACATTTACGTTTTACAGGACGATGATTCTGTTTATAGTTTGTTTAATATAGTTATATATCAGTACAATTTTGTTAATGCAGGTTTATTCAGTGCAGTTTTCAAAACTTTAATATTAAATACAAAGCAATGGAAAAGCATACCTTTCACACAGTCTTCTAAAGAAAGTTTTAAACTTTTGAAAATGAAAAAAAAAAGATACGTCTGGAGCTCGTGATCATTCCATTCATTTGTAAAAGGTGTTCACATAAGTAGTAAAAGTTCCTTTCTACTACTTAAGTAATCCTGCTCAAAATCTTTAATTATAGTAGTGACGACATGAATTAAGGAAGCGAACTGTAGTGAGTTATTACTTCAAATCAAAAGATCAATAACAAAACAAATTTATAGATTAGAAATCTTTACTTGTAATTAACATATTCCGTATTTACAAACTTAACAAAGAGCAATATCGTTGATGTTTTCAAATAAAAATGGTAATAAATCGAAAACATAATTCTTTTTTATATGCATCTATGCAACTTAATCTAAATTTCTGAGCCATTTTAAATTGGAGCTTACTAACTCTCATCCAAATAAAAATGAAAAACATTAGTGTTGCAGATATGAGTGAAATAACAACTGGCATATATTTGCATCTTTAATTAACTAACATGTTTACTCTTACATATGGGCTGAATGTGGTCGAGAACTACGAGCAAGTATCCTTCCGAAAAAATATTTACTTTTCTTTCTTTTTTTTTAAATTTTGAATTAAAGTTAAATATATCTTAGATGATTACTTAGATAACATATTTCAAATTTAAATTTAAAATCATTTATTTGTTTTGTGTTTTTTTCAACCCTACTACCTTCGACTGCTTACTAAGGTCGGTTCACATTTAAGGTTATAATGAAATGAAAAGCAACGCTATAGTTAACTATCAATGGAAATTTCAGGAAAATACCGGCTTGAATAACTTGGGGTTAGGTCAGTTATTCAAATATGGCAAAGTACACAAGGGTTATCTGCCTAAGGGAAAGATGCCTTCATGAAGTACATTCTGAGAAACACCCTCTCATATTGGCATTAAACATGAGGAAAACTACGAAAATCAATCATACAGCCTGCTCTTTCTCCTGGGTTCAAACCCAAATCGAATTACCAGTATTCAGTTTTTCAATTCCTCAACCACAAGTGGAACATGATCAGCTTTGGGAAAGTAACCAGCCCTTCTCAAGGTGTCAGTTACTCAGATCAGGGAAACCATATATATAAATATAAATATATATATATAGAGAGAGTTACTAACTTTCATTTGTAAACTTCTGTACTTATCATTTGTTTTTTAAGTAAGGATGTCGCAAACAGAATATGGTCTGAAATACTAGCATTCCTTACATTAAATATTTTTAATAATTCTAAACGCATTTTAATCAAACTCAAAAATTGTTTACTTCACAAATATTGTGAATGCCATATTGATTTTCATTTGCTTTGTTCTTTTGCTGATGCTATGATTGTCGCTTGCCGATAATGGCAGGAAATGTTTCGTTTGTTTGAAACTTTTCTCCAATTTCTCTCTGATTAATATTTCGAAGAAATTTCACCTTCTGAATTCTTTCATTACAATCCTTTTTTCCACGTGTAACGTAAATCTTTTCGCTTTTAAATTTATTTCTGCTTTGTGTAATCTTAATTTTAGGCACTCATCTGAAATTTTTTCTTGAGGCTTCTTGAATCCTAAATGTTTGCGACGATCCCTCAAATTAATAAACGCGCCGGAAAATACAAGAGGTGAAATTTTTTCAGTATACGTTTTCGATGCTAAAAATATTTCTTGATTGAAATGAGTGCTTAGCTCATTTCATAGACTCGACACAGAAAGCTGCGGAGTGTGTGAGAGCCCAGAGAAGAGGATCCAGCTATTGATATTACATCATAAGTAATATAATTCTCCTGTTTTAATTATAAACTAATATGAACTAAATTTCTTAAACACAGCAAAACAGAAAAGTAATAACAAAAAATGTTATTTTAACTATTCCCAACTCGACAAACACAGATACCGAAATGAAAAAAAGAGAGGGCAAGATTCGTGTGAATATCAATGTGACACTTTAAGAAACTTAACGTCTTCATGCTGGAAATCCAGAGCTATGCTTGATATCTCGACAACAGCTAGACTGTTCTCAAGGCGAGGAATTTCAAACCTGAAAGATTTCCGAAATTTACCTTTGAACATTTTGAACTCCGAACATTTGATATCCAGATCGAATGGCCTTCAGAATCAGTCAGGCTGCCTTCACAGAACCTCGGTATTAACTCTTGAGACGTTAGAGATATCAAAAAATACAGAATTGGACATTGGATTATGGAAAAGCATGCGAAGGCTACCTGCCTGTTAGAAAATACAGCGTAACTGCGAGTAGACGTCATTACGTTCTTCACCGAGGTGACTGAAGTAACTGAACTGTGTAATTTGGATTATGCATTTATTAAAAATTTTAAGATCCGCATCCAAGAGATTATACACCAAGAAATTGAGCGTACTGAATAAGTACTGCATACTAGTTAACCATTTAGGTTACAATAAACATTTAATACACATAATTTAGAAATTTCAAGTATCCAAACTTCGAAAACATAGAAATTTCGATGCAGAAAATATTATATTTCTGTAATATTTTGTTTATTGAAAATTCTGTAAGCCATTCTCGGTGCATGGTATTTTTTCCGCCACCGTACTATGTGCATTACTTTCGCCAATAATTTAGAATTTTCTGAAAGATTTATC
>KK122496.1:146812-196992 GCA_000611955.2 Stegodyphus mimosarum
TCAGCAAAGAAGTAAGATATTTAGAACTACTTTTTCGCAAAGACGAAAACTGAAATTCTTAATTAATAAATTTCAAGTAATCCTATAAATGCAACAACGAATTTTTAAAATGTTAAAAACAAAACCCTTAAAAAGCATACCCCAATTAAAAATTTTATGAAATTTAAAGAAATTTAAAAAACTCAAAAGTAGAGTAATTCAATAAACTTCAGTGTCACTTCATCAGGGGAAAGGAACACTTTTTGTCTTTGTAAAAATTTAGTTCTAAATTTCTTGCTTTTGTCTTTACTGATATTTTTTCAGCAGTTTAATGTGCGAAAATACTAGGCATGTTTATATTTTGTTTTTCAAAAAAATGGTGTGTTATATATATATATATTCTAAATAGTAAAATGATGAAAATTGAAATTACTTGAATTAAATTACTTGAAATTCTAGTTTCAGTATTGTATACGTGCCAAATTATTTCAGCTGCTGTCTATTCGTATAAAAATACTTTTTATCTGAAAATGTGTATTAATTTTTATACTACACTGGATTCCATTGGATTTAGTAGGGAGCAGTATAACCTTATGAAAATATAACTTAATTTGCACCTGATTTACTTTAGATTACTTTTTATACAATTTAATATTATTGAAAATGCTACCTCATGATCCCCGCTTTGAAATTTGAAACGACAAAATTTAGAATTTTGAGTTGGTAGATTAACTCATGTTCTCGGGATGAAATAATAACTAATATTTAACTTTTTCAGTGTAATTTTACAGATATCGGGCTGACTTTGCTTGAGTACATTTCATTTCTATCTGTAATTATATTGTTGTTCTTCTAGCCTATTTAATTTATAAAACTTTCAAAGGTTTTCGTTTTTTTATTTAATAATATAACATGCAGTACTTTTTATTCACTTTCATTAACATTCTGTTAACTAAAAATTGAAAAGTATCTTAAAAATTATATAGTTTCAGTGACATTTTTAAACAGTAATATTTCGATAAGATTATTATATTGCAAAGTAAAATAGAAGAATATCTTCGAGAAAGTTTTTTTTCTTCTTTTCTAGTTTATTATTTATCTTACTTTCGATTAATATCAAATCTTATTAAAAATATAATTTTCAGTAAGTTCGTTGTTCCTTATATGTAACATATTTAGCCGTTTTGAATCGCAAGAAATATACTTTATATGTATGTTCCCACACAATTTATTATGCATAAAGAATCTGACACGCTCTTTCATAAAATTCTTTTTTTAATGAATTTTCACACACAAAAAAAATAATTCCCTACAGTTTATGCAAAAAGCTTTAAACTCCTTTTTGCGATTAAAGTGTTTGCAGTTCTTAAGTTCAAAGTAGAAGTATTCACTGTAAAAAAGAATGGTTATTATATCTGCTCAAATTTCTCAAAAGTTGTTCGCTTATCTGTCAAAAAGTTCCTTCATTTTAATTTTGTTGCCTTTCAAAGTGAAATCTAAACTGAATATATTAAAAAAATAATTTTTTTAAAATTAAATTAATTAGCTCTTCATGTATAAAAATGTATGGATATGACTTCTATACATGAACTCACTGTACAGAATTATAACATCTAAGAGTAAGGATCCAAGTGCAAAAATAAAATTTAACTAAATCTTTTGGTATAAAAAGATATGAACGTGACATCTATGTGTAAAGGCACTCATTATACAAAATTTTGAAATCTAAGTGTAAAGACACTACACAAAATTATACCATAAAATGAAATAAACATGCTAATAAGAAAGTTTATTTGAAAAACAGCTTTCTGAGGACTTTATAAGAGTTATTCAGACTTAGATCCTGGAAATGGAACCTTTTCGAGTTCTTTACTGAAGTATTCAAAAATTTTGATTGATGCAGCTTTGGCTACAGGTTGCTCTAATGCGTTGAGTGCTAGTGTGCTGATAATACTAGCAGTCCATCCCATAGCTCCGAGACCCCAAATGCTAACTCGAATATCTTGCAGTTTGTTTATGTTAAAAGACATTAAGCTAGCTGGTCCGCCTTCGGTGGGTACTGTGAGGAACATGGTAACTTTGGATTTTCCTATTTTTGCGTCTAGAGTTATTCGAGGTCCTTTGTTGTTCAGTAGCATAGCACCTCTGTAGAATGCGTGGATTTTTTTGAACGTTAACTGAGTTGAGATGATGAGAAAGTCATCTAAATCAATTGCAACTGCATTACCCTTTCTTTCCAAAGTGGAAAGACCGTATATTTTACCATCATACAGCTTTGCTTCACCCTTCACCTTCACACGACCGACTTCCCTTTCGAAGCTTTTCCCCACTTCCTCTAAAGGAAGAGGGTCAATGAAGCCTCCAGATCCATTTGTAGCTTTCGCAATAAAGTCATCGATGTAATCATTAACTATGGCTTGAAGTTTTTCTGAAAAGAAAAAACATATATGATTGCTTTCACGAAACAATTTAAATTACATTAGTGCATTGAAGTTCATAAAATAATGTGAAATGTGTAGAAAGAACATATTCAGGAATTAAAAGATGCTTATTCTGCACTTCAGGCAGGAAACATCATGCAATAATATCGAGCTCCGATATCCAAACATTTTAAATCTAATAATTTAATCGAATCCAGCTATAGAACAGGAAAATACCACTTTGAAATCATCTGATCAGTTTGAAGTCTGTAATAACTCTACTTTCTCTCATGAAGAATTTAAGACTGTTTACAAATCTTACCGTTTATTTCAGTAAAAAATGCAGATTAATTGATTCTAATATTCTCCAAAAATTTAGAACATCTAACTTATTCTGAAGAATTTTTGAATTCCTATTGAATTAAACATGTCTTCATTTAAACATTAATGGATTTAAGACAATGTGTGTTTTTGTATATAGGATTTCTACATAAGTTATGATTTCTTAGAGTAGTGAATGTATAGACTGATATGGATTTGTAAAGTGCTGCGGAAAGCCTATTAACAATCAAATCTATTATTTAATTAAATCAGTTAACAATCTTAAACTCGTTTAATTTGCAGAGTCATTAGACATACACTGGTGAAATAAATTAAGAGAATTTGCATATTTGATCTACGATCTCCAGAACTACTGGGCAGATTTTAATAAAATTTGGTGTGAACATAGGTTGATATAATACAAACAAAATAAACATTCAACACTTATAATAGACACACATGTTCGTATGTAACTCTCAAGGGAGACTGAAGATCTGAAACAGTAGTTGCAGAAGACACAAAAGAAATGGGTTAATAGGGGGTATGGTCTCTTCTTACAGCTATACAGACCTCGCAGTGTGATGTCATACTGGAAATAAGTCCGTTTACCAGTGCCTGTAGCAATTGGTCCCACTCATTCAGCAACGCTGTTTTCAGTTCCTGGATGGTTCTCGGAGGGGGATTACGAGTTGTAATTGCCCTCCCCAGAGCGTCCCAGATATGCTCTATCGGGTTGAAGTCTGGAGACCTGACTGGCCAATCCATTCCACGAATATAATCACTCTCGAGAAATTCGTCGACCAGAACAGCTCTGTGTGGCTTCGCGTTAGCGTCCTGTAAGATGAACTCGGGGCCCACTGCAACCCCGGAAAAGACGAACATAGGGTCCAAGACCTTATCTCTATACCTCACACCAATCATACAGCCTCTGTCAAAGACGTGGAGAGGTGTGCGGTCATCCAACATAATACCTTCTAGACCATTACACCGCCACCGCCATAATTGTTAATTTCGCGGACATTGGAGGGTAGTAGCGGGTCCCTGACTCTCTCCATACGAAAGTACGGCGAGAATCGGTGTTTAGACTAAAACGGAACTCGTCGGTGAACAGAACGGTCGCCCATTGCTCCCTCTTCCAATCACTATGGTGCCTGCATCATGTTAATCGGACTCTTCTATCCGTAAACGTGAACGGGACACAAACAGCCGGTCTTCTGGCAAACAATCCTCTCTCATTCAGTCTTTTGGAAACAGTCACCCTTGTTACACGGCTTTCTGTGGTTGCACAGGTCTCGAGAGAGCTGAGAAGCTGTAGCCGTTCTGTTACGCCTCGCTAAAATGGACAAATATCGATCTTCTCTGGCCTTGTGGCTCTTGGATGACCTTGCCCATGCTTTCTCTTGATGGATCCAGTATCCTGGAACTGTTTCCATAGGTTACACACGACGCGGGGATAAATTAAACTTCTGCGTATCTGGACTTGCGATTGGCCTGCCTCTAGCCTCTCCACAATTCGCCACCTCTTTCCATCATCTAAATGTTGGTGGTTACTTATTTTTAGTGTTCCGATGTGAGTTTAACCGATTGCTGCAAGATAACACCAGAAAATTCGCCAAGGTGTGCTAGGGAGCACTCCCTAGCAACCGTCCTACCCTCTATGCGCTTATAAAGCCTGTTTTTCTGCTGGCTCCGCCTACACACACGTGTACGCTTATGTATTCGTCGTACAAGATTTGCATTTTAATCTAGAAGCAGTGGTTTTTCCTTCAGTTCAGTTCTTTTCATGCAATTCGATAAAATATGCAAATTCTCTTAATTTATTTCACCAGCATATTTCAAAGCGGGAAATATGAGAAAATCAACAATGCCTCTCCGATATTCGAACTCTGGACCTCCCGATGTCTCTAGAAGTGTTTCCAATTACGTCATGAAAGCTCTCGGGGAGGAGGCGGGAAATATATTACAAACTATTTATAAATATAACGAAATAAAAATCCATTTCTACATCATTATATGTTGGAAAAAGATTCAAATATACTACAACCCATAAATATTTAATACAAAGACGTTCATTTCTTTACTACAACTAATTGTGTCTTTAGTTCTGTATGTTTAAACTTTTTCTGTGCTTCCACGCTGCTCAGTGGCGCGCAGCACATGGAAGGAAAGCGAAACTCCCTATATAACTATATCTATATCTATCTAAGGCCAGAAGTGGTGGTAATTTTATCATCGAAGCACCTAATGGGCGGCCACCGTCAGGCAGACAATTTACAGCCGAGCCTTCAAGATTCGAGCCCGGGCCTTTCGGTATCGTAGTTGGCTCCCCTAACTAAATCTTTTTTTAATGGCCGGACGCTTTATTTAATAACCATTAGACTTGCGCCACAAGGGCCCGAAGTAGTGGCCATTTCATTATGGAAGCACTTAATAAGTGGCCGCTGTTGTCTCCTATGAAGTGATGGGCAATCGCAACCATGCCTTCTCCGGGATTCGGATCCGGGCCCATCGCTACGGCAGTCAGGGTGACTAACCAGTATACCAGCTGGGTGGCAGTTCGATATATAAAACGGTAAGAGAAATCACCGTGGCCATATTTTATTGTTTAAGAAATTTCACAGAGACAAGATCAATATTGGCAATATTTTGTTTAATTTAAAAAGACTTTGTTTTAATTTAAAAAGATTGGCAATTTATCTAGAAATTTTAGGAATCTGCTTTTTCGGCTTATTTTAATTTATGATATTGCTTCTCTATTTCTAACTAGGATTTTTACTATTTTTGCTGCTTAAAAAATGACTCAAGAAATTTTTCTGTAAAATTTAGTTTTCAATGACGGGAAATATTGCTTAGTTAAAAACGTAATTATGAAGAAACTAAAGGTAATAGCTGATATTTCCTCTTCAGATATCTCTTCTAGCTTTTGCAACGTAACGCAAATGAAATCATTAAATCTTTTTGCTATAAGCCCGTAATAACCAGAAAGAACACTTCCAAAAAGTATTTCTTTTTTCCTATTATTTCTTCGATGCTGATAGATAATAGAGTCATTAGGATTTATTTGGAAGCAGGAGAAGTGAAAAATGAGCAACGCCTTCGCCGGGAATCGAACCACGGACCTAGTGGCTACGCGTCGAGCGTGCTGACCACTACACCACGAAGGCATGCGAAGAAGGCGGGAGAAAGACCTTATAAGATGAATTCAAAATTCGAGATTTATCAATAGAAATTACCTTAAAACTGGATATTTGAAGGTATTTCCCGCTTTTCTCTTTTGAGTAGTAAAGTAAAATAAGGCTCTGAAGAGATGAGAACATATAATACGTCGACATTAATATTTATTTTATTTCCGTTTAAAAATTTTACGAATATTTGTTATATTGCTATATGTTGTTCCTTCGCGTCCCCGTATTTGTATTGTGTTTTGACAACTTTTCTTTCCATCGAATTTACACCCGGCCCAGCTTAAACGAAAGGCAGACTCCTCATGAATTGCTTGCTTTTTCTGGGAATAGAGGACGCTAACAGTACATGTGTATCTTCACTGAAAATAAACAAGACCAGTGCTTTTAATCAATGTTTTTTACCAAAGTGAATAATTTTCTTTAACATATTTATTTTCACAGTTCTATTTTCTTCTTTATTGTAGTTCCCAAACTGTTTGTGTTAGTATATGTTTATTTAAAATAATAAGTTTTTATTAACAATAAAGTTCAAATTAATCAATGATTTACTTCAGAGATCTAACGAAATGACATGCATTTGTTTCTCAAAATTAGAAAACAAAGTTGGAAAAAACTACAGCAAATGATTTGGGCATTAATTGCTCTATTAGTACATTTAAACTTTATAAAGAAAACCGAATATTTTAGGATTATATTTAATTTAGGAAATTTCATGATGAAAATGTTTCAGTTTGCTCTTTCACAATTATATTGAACTAAATGAATTGATAATTGTATATACAGGGTATCCCACTCGAAAGAGGCCCCGGGAAAATTGTGAAAAATATCTTCTAACAAGAGGAAATGAAACCGAATTTTTTACATGATATGCCTTTGTGTTTGAGAAATGAAAGTACATTGAGGTGCTGAAATTAACCTCCTCCCACCTGTATACACAGTTAAACACGGCACTGAATTTTCTTGCATATTGCTGCCAGAATGCCATACCATCACTTTCGAATCTAACACACAATCGAAAATCGGCAATTAGTTACTCCAGGGTAGCGCTAAGTGCGCGGGCACCTTTTTGCATCTTTGAAGATTGCTTGAACCGAATACACGTGGCCTAGTGATGAAGCGTTCCATTTGTCAGGATACATGAACTAACAAAATACATGCTTATGGAGTAGTGACAATCAGCATGTAGTCATCGAAAACCCCCTTCATTCACAGAAGATCGACGTGTTCTGTGCATTATCCCAGCAGCGCATCACGGGGCAATTTTTTTGACACTTCTGTCACCAGTGAAGTGTACCAGGCACCCTTTCATAAACTGTGAACTAGTTAGATGATTAGCAGCTGGACATTAGGCTGGTACCAACAAGATGGGGCAACATGCCATACTTTTTATACCGAGTACGACTACGGTGGAATCCTTTTTTCTGATTTAGCACCCTGAATTTTTTTCTATGGGTTACCTTAAAGGTAATGCTTACAAACACAAACTATCGATGAGTTACGTCAGAACATCTGCCGCGGCAAGCTGTGACGCTCAATACTCTCGCCACAAGATACGCGAACATGCAAAGCCGTGTTAAACTGTGTGTACAGGTGAGTGGAGATTACTTCTAGCACCTCTTGTAAAGCACTTTCATTTCGCAAACATAGATGTATGTCACGTAAAAATTTGATTTCATTTCCTCTTGTTAAAAGATTTTTGTTACTATTTTTTGTCACCACGGGCCTCTTTCGAGTGTGACACCCTCTATTACATATATGCACAAATGAATGCCGTTAAAATAAAATAACTCTGTTTCTTCTGTTTCTGTTTCCCCTTAGAAATTAAACCTTTTACGTTGCTACAATACATAACAAACTTCGGTATTTTACAATTTCAACACACGATTTTATTCATCTTTTATTTTATCTAAAAGCTTTTGGATCTTTTTCGTTATAGGACAAAGATTACAGTTAGAATGTAGGTAGGTAAAAGTTGATTGTTTCCAAAACCTAGAAGCAAGTCTATTAGATTAATTATTTCAACAAGATTTATAAGAGAATGGCACACTTTAGAAGCATTTATTGATAAATTGACAGAACATGCTTTGAAAACAAGAACGCTGTTATAAGAGATTTAATCTGAAAGGGACAACAGACGAAATGGGGTTTTGTCTTTATTTCGGCATCTGCATACGAATTCACATAAATACATAATTCACATAAATTCACATAAATCAATGTACGACTATTATCACAGATGCAGTTGGCGAATATATCTCTGGCACGAGTTTGTCTTATAACGGAACTGATATAAGCACTCTATAGGAAGTTTTCAAGCTTAGATGACAAGTAATAACATAACAGCACTTAAAACCGTACATAGATGTGTTTATCAATATATATTTTGCACGAAAGACTGTTTGAGTAAAAAAGGTTAAATATTACTAATTTCTGTCAGAAAACCTAATTAATGCAGACTCAATAACGACTGAAGAAAGTCATACCATTACTGTAAGTGATTTCATGAATAAAAAATAGGCATAGTGAGTACACAGTTTTTAAACAGTCAGTTAGTCATACAAACGGAAAATGTATTGAAGTGTGATGATTTTATCACTTTCCTTAAACGTACTACTAAGCGCCAGACATCTTTAAGAGTATCAAAATGATTCAATAAAGATTCCCGCAATGAAGAATTTAAAACTAACTGAAATAAAACGTTATTATTTACAGTATTTGATGCAGCGTCGTTATTAAAACGACAAATTAGCATTGCGAAAAAGCAAATGTCTTCAGGCAATTTGCAAGAAATGTTGCATTATGCTGAGAAATAGTAGAATGATTCGACCGCAAAATAGTGAAATGAAGTCAGAAACTAATGAGGACGAATGAAATAATATGCAATTTTGATGAATACTTTCTCTGGTAATCCGTGCCATACATATTCATCTGCGTTAAAATTTACCAAATACACTCTTAGACGAAACAAAAAACGACGCACTGAGAAGATATATAAAGCAAATTGAACACAAATTGATATGCATACAGGTTTCGACGGAAAATGCAAAATTTTACATTTTGGCAGCCTGTGAATGAACGGTTGTTGCTACAGTGCATCTGATCTGCGCAACTAGCAGGATATTTAAGAGGAGAAATTACGATTCCAGGTCATAAATTCTTCACGAATTTCATTCCGTAAACTCTGGTAGACAGTAACTATGCCTCGCATACAGGTGCGCGAACGAACGCCGCATACTGCGCGAACGATATGCGCAGATGTCAGAATTTGAGAAAGGTCGTGTAGTTGGGCTCAGAAGCCTGTTGGCCTTATCGACGAATAGCTCGACATTTGAGCAGGAGCGATGTCACTATTAGACGATGTTGGCAGGAATGGGTGAACCATGGCCGCACATAGCGTGAAGAAGCAAGCGGTAGGCCTAGAGAAACGACAGAACGCGAAAACCGAGCAATCGTCAGAGCGGCACTCACAGCCCCAGATGCATCATTATCACCGACCGTAAGTGCAACTAGTGCTTCAGTGACCGGAAGGACCATTCATAGACGGCTCATAGAAAGGCGGCTGAGGTCACGGCGCCCCTTGTGCTGACTACCATTGACCTCTGTACAACGTCAAGCCCGTCTGCAGTAGTGTCGGGCTCATTCGCACTGGAATGTCACTGACTGGAGTAGAATAGTCTTCAGTGATGAGTCCTGCTTTGAACTGAACCCCGATGACCAGCGAAGGCGAGTCTGGAAATGCCCCGGACAGCGGTGTGATACCAACCTGTCTTCCGGCAGACAGGCCGACAACCAGGAGTTGATGGTCTGGGGTGCCATTTCATTTCATAGTAGGACCCCTTTCGTTGTCATCTGTCGCAACCTTACAGTACAGCGGTACGTAGACGAAGTTCTAAGGCCCGTTGTGTTGCCCTTCATGTCATGCCACCATGGGCTTACATTTTAGCAAGATAATGCCCGCCCCCACACTGCACATGTTTCTACTGCTTGCCTTAGTGCTTGCCGAACATTACCTTGGCCAGCAAAGTTGCCGGATCTCTCTCCTATTGAGCGCGTTTGGAGCATTATGGGCAGGGCCCTCCAACCAGCTCGGGATGTTGACGATCTAATGCTCCAGCTTGATAGAATTGGGCACGATATCCTTCAGGAGGACACCCGCAACCTCTATCAATCGATGTCAAGCCGAATAACTGCTTGCATAAAGGCCAGAGGTGGACAAACGCGTTACTAACTTTTTTACTTTGTGAAGCTCTATCACTTCAATTAATCATCCAATTTTTCTCAAACTGTAATCATTTGTTTTTCTGTACATGTTCATCACTTCTACCGATTTTCGTCCCATTCGGATAACTCCTTCTTGGTGTGTCGTTTTTTTTGTCTAAGAGTGTATATTAGTCGTGAAATAAAATAAAATTTTATGAGAATGAAACAAGAAAAGCTGAATAGTTTTTTTAAATTCCAGCAAATGCTTATTTTCCCAAAAACTTTAAAAAAAATTGCGTACTATTAAATAAGCTAAGATAGTATTTTTATCTAAATTGTCTGTGCGTGTCAAAGGTAGCATGAATACAAAATTTCGGAACAGTTTGTTCGGATATTGTGCGTAATGGTGTAGAAAAGGGATGGAGATAAATGTTGCGGAGCAAACAAGATGCCGTGTATCAAATGAAAGAAAAGTATAAAGTAATTACTTTCACCAAGGCATGTAATATATCAAGAAGATTTTGAAGAAATATTCGCTGTTAGCATATTTGGCCGAGAAAGTAGTATAAAATTTTGTAAAAAAGCGGAAATATTTGTAGCCTTTTGTAAACGATATGCACAACAAGTTAAAGTACATATTTGCAGCTTTCAACTGGAGTACGAAATCTTATAATTTTGAGTTGCCGATCACATTTAAATAAATACATTTATTTGAAAATATTAAAGTAACCTTAAAATTAAGTGTACACACATAGCAAAATATGCACCCGATCTCCTTTCAACTTCATTTTGAAGCCTAAACATTATAGAATATTTATTATAAAAACTAGAAAATGGATTTTGGAATAGGAAACAAGGAATCGGTTAAACTGATTTCAAAAGAGTAGTATAAAATAAGTCGTACTAGTACATTTTGGACTTGAACTTTCAATGTAAGTAAATGAAAAACTTTATTAAAAAATAGATTTATATTCTAAGGATAAATATGACTCATCCATAAAATCCGATAGGTTTTTATTTAAAATATTTTGGAATGTATCAGGAATTTCTTAACGCTTTTTGAACTACTTTTTAATGTCCTTAATTTTTTAATTTAAAGAAGAATTTTTTCTCTGTAAATAAGTTATAAGAAAACATTATGAAAAGCTTTATTTAATTTATAATATTATAAAGCAAGTATAACACTTACCCCCCTCAAAATTGAATCTTCTTTACATGCGGCAATATATCAAACTTTTGCTGCATGCTGTATAGTGTCCAAAGAGAACATTTTGGCCCTAGTCCAGGTATGGGCAAACTACGGCCCGCGGGCCAAATCCGGCCCCTTGGAAGACTGTATCCGGCCCGAGGATAGAATCTTAATTTGCCGGTCCGAGGCAAATTAAAAGAAATATATATTTAAATATTATATCTCCATCTCCTTTTCTACTTTGTTTAAATATTACTTTTTTTGTTCCTTTTGTTCAAATTATTGATGATCTTTTTTCTGTCTCTATTTTTGTTTTACAAAACATAAATCGATGGAAATAGCAAGCACAAACACCTTTCAATCGGTAAAGTGTTAAACGCGAAAGTACTTTAGTAGTTATGCTGTAGATTGGCTTGAGAATCGTTATCTGTTTTTCGGGGAGAAGTATGCGAATCCAATATAAGTGAATCAGACCTCACATTTGGCAGACTGCGCATTTTAAGCTCCAGCCAGCGGTCTTTTCTTTTGTCGCGAATTCTAGTATTATTGATTGCGTATGGAAAGATTGCGGACATATAGCATCATTGTGAATAGTGGTTTTGAAATTGTTAAAAGTATAGCGTAGCTAGTGCTTGTTTGGGTTATTCGTAAAATATTTCAACCCCAAAATGTCTACTAAAAAACGTAAAGTTGATTCAGAATGCCATGCTTTTAATGATGAATGGACCTAGAAATATTTTTTACAGTTGTAAAAGATAAACCAGTGTGTCTCATCTGCAATGAAGCTGTAGCAGTCTTCAAAGAATATAACATCATTATCGAAAGTGAGTTTCCCGAATTTAATATCTCACGCCCAGAAAATCAGTGCTATGTTTGCTTCATCTTATATATGTGAACAAGTGTTTTCAACAATGAACCTTAGAAAGAATTATTTAAGAAGTAGAGTGACAGATGAGCAGTTAGCCTCGTTCCTTAGAATCAGTAGATCTCACTTCGAACCTCAATATAAGAAACTTTTAAAAATTAAACCGCAATTTCATTCTTCTCATTAACATATTTAAATTGTAATACTTGTATATGTTTTTAAAATTTTAGAAAAATTTACCTTGGCCAGCCGAACTTTTTTTTTTCGATTTTTGGCCCGCGGACGAAAACGTTTGCCCATCCCTGCCCTAGTCAAATTATACGACATCAATGATTAAAAAACATAATGCGTTTAATAAATAAGAATATATTTTCAAAAACATCGCGGTCCAAAACGCCAGAGTGAAACAACATAAGAGGAACATGGTTGTAAAAAAACAACAAATTGCTACCAAAAAAAAAAGCAAAAGAAGAATTGCGATAGCGTTTTAGGAAAGAAGCGAAAAAACTTCGTAGTGTTAAATCATTGTGATAAACAATAAAATATTCCATAAAATGGTTCGCTTGGTTTATTTGATTACGGCAAAGCACTCGATTGCTATCTGCCTAAGGAAAAGGATGTCCTCGTGGTGGACTTTCTAACGGAAACTGGCTCATACACACTTTACACATGGGGAAAACCACGAAAATGTCCATGCAGCCAGCCCGTTTGACAGGAATCGAACCCCGGCTCGAACTGCCAGTGTTAAGCGATTTACGCCTTGGTCGTTGGCGGGCCAACGTATAAACCGTAGAGGTTGATAGCATCTGATACGTGCGTTTTCAGATTTTTAAAAGTTTAAAATGTACGTATGCTCTATACTCGAATATGCAATGAGCTGTGAGAATGCGAATAAATGAGGTACATTTTGCTCATATATAATATTATTTCAGATTTTGTGAATTAAATAATAAATTTTAACGAAAAAAATCAAGTAGGAATCTTACGCATTCAAATTAAAAAAATAAGTAAAATTACAGCTACTTGTATGGGTTTAATATAATTTTAAACTTATGTAATTAGCTATTAATCCTTTTTCTAAAAACGCATTAATAGTTTTTTTTATGAAAACGTATAACAACAAAAGATTCAGAAAAGGAAGATAAATTGCGCAAAGTTACTTACACTAAAATTGTTTGATCCATTTATTAAAATTACAAAATAATTTTCTTTCGCTATTGTTAGTCTCATATTGTATCAGTAAAAATTGCATTTGTTTTACTTTAATTTATTCACTTACTTTGCATGAAATTTTGTTAACATGTTCATACAGTTAAGCATTTGGTAATCGTTTCGCTGTCTTGGCAAAATATATCAGATAACCTGACATGCCACGTACTTGAGATGATTACGTTACGGAAAACAGATCTGTATTTTCGACCTATATTCGCAAGGCTAAAATTAAATTTTTTCAAGAAATATATTTACTAAGCATTATTTAATTTCCTGAAAATATTTTGTTCGAAAATGTTTTGGAATATTCCTTTATTGTATGTAGTTTATTTTCTAATAAGGTGCGCCACGAAACACTTCTGGTTCACATTCGGCGACTCAAAAAGTTTGGCTGTATGTAGTTTCTCTCTGATAAAGTAAATTCAAGTCTGCTTATTTAACCTTTTTTTATAATGTATTTTTATGAAAAATTCCAAATACTTTTTTATGTAAGGAATTAATTAAATAATGATTCTTAATACCTAATTGAGTAAGTTTAAAATTCTAGTTACTACTATTGTATGTAATTGTGAGTTCTACTCATTTCTAGATTTTGAATGCTGAGATTACTTCTTGATTTTCAGCTAAAATTATTAGTTAATTCAAAACCTCTCCAATAATATAAATAAAAATATTACTCATTTCTTCTTGTTCTCATATGATTACATACTGCAACAGTGAGCATAGATTTAAAATTTAACGTTTTGAAATTGTTTTCATTTTTACTTTTGCCAAGTTTTTTTATGTTTTTAACCTTAATATTTTACACCGAGATCTTTTAGAACTGGCATGTTTTCACTATACTTTCTTTTCTACCGCAAATTTTGTAAAAAGAAGTTTCCTTCGACACGGTTCTGGCGGTTTTCGCGTGTGAACGATCAAATAACTAAAAATTGTAAATTACCTTCACAGCCAATATTAACAAATTTATTATTTCCAAAAACATAATTCAAGAAAGAAAAGGAAATCCATTTCGTTTTCTTACGCTAAATATAGAAAAATCTCTAACTTTAAACATGAAAGAAGAGACAAAGACCAGGGCAAGCATAGGAGATAAAATATGGAAAATTTCAGTTAATTCAATGCATTGATAGTATTGAAAGTAACTATTCCGAAAATGTGATAAAAAAATCGATATGTTTATTTTAATGCTAATTTAGGGAAGTTCTTTTCCTTAGATGAGTAAGGATGCTATTCCAGCATTCACTTTGGATCAAAATTAAGAAAACAGGTGAAGAAACTGAAATGCGTCAGATAAAAATAAGTGTGGGTAAAAATATAACTTAGATTAAATTTTGAGTAATATTATATTAAAATAAAATGAAATAGTGTGCTAGATATTATTTATTAGTCAAAATTTAACTAATGAATATATTGATATTAGAAATTATTCTGATTTTAGGTTCCTGATCTGCAGTTTAAAAGAGAAATCCAAATATTTTCTTATAGAGAATGAACTTACCATCTATTGCAAAGGCATTTGCTAAGATGCATATCACAAAGCTGAAGAAAAATGCTGCTTTCATACTTTAATGCCTTTTTCCTTTCCTTTCTGGAAACCTAAGATGAAAATATATTTCAGTATTTTTGTGCAGTGTCAAATGTTTCAACTAAAGGAATTTTGAGTCATAATCAAAAGTCAGCTGCCATAGTTATTAAATCAGAATATTATTTCATTAACAATATAAGCGCCGAAACGCAATGTTAATATTCACAGCTCTAATTAAGAGCCGCGAGAAAAATATATTTACTTTCCAATTGAATCTTAATTTTTTGGGAGGGGAGTAATTTTATGAAATAACTGCTTCAGCTTGAAATCTAACTTGAGCCTCTCTGCTTATAGCCTAAAATTCTGTAATATATTATCTGATAGATCATATTACGCCTTCAATCCAGTCCGTTTTCCCAGAATGGTTTATGAATTACTTGGCTTAGAAAGTCTGAAAATTTCATTTTAAAAGAAAGTGTAAATTCTTCAGCTATTCAATTTATAAGCCAATTGAGAGAAAAAACGCTGTAATGCATTTTTAAAGGCCATAATGCCAGGAGACAGCATAGCAGGTTCCAACTCATAAGCGAAAAAGACTTTTTTATAAACTCATTTAGGAAGCCAATTTATAAATAAAAACAAACAACAGAAAAAAAAACAGCTGGAATTGTATACACTACGAAAAATAAAGGATAGTTCTATATCTCCTGTTCTACTGGGCCGATTGATGAAACTGAACTTGCGTCTTTCATGCGACTTAGCATATTATACAGCATTTTTTTAATATAGGTATTTTGACGCACGGACTTTTCTGAAACGACATGCCAATGTTTTTCCATATTTTGATTCTACGACTCAATTTATGTTTTGTTACGTTACTGCCCAGTTTTGTAAAAATCGCACGCGTAATTTTTAAAAAATTAGCTCTCAAAACTTTAGCTCTCGCATGCTAATTGAATTTGATATATATTTATTAATATGTCTTTTTTATTAAACTTTTTTTTTATTCTTCCTTTCACATTTCGAAATTTACGTTCATTCCAAATAAAATTCACAAATTTTTATAATTTATTTCTAAATGTTGCCTTTTGAAGTACTTTTTATAAAATTTTCGAAAAACATTTTGAATTATAACCAATAAAATTCTTACCATCCTCTTAAAGTAGATGTATTTCTAAGCACACCAGCGAAAATTATAATTTTTTATTCAGAATTTCCTAAGATATACGCGAATTTACATTTTGGCGCGTTTTGAAATTTGGCGTATTTAGTATAAACGATAATAACAAGACTGTGGTTTACGAACTTCGTTAAAATTATTTGAAAGAATGAACGATTCAGCGAAATTCAAAATTTCCTGAGATATATATGAATTTTGGCTCGTTTTGAAATTTGGCGTATTTAATATAAGCGATAATAAAGAGAATGTGGTTTATGAACTTCGTTAAAATTATTTGAAAGAATGAACGATGGACTTTTTCTCCTTTCATGCATCAACAAAAAAAATGAAAGTAAGTAGGTTACTATAAATTAAGAACTCCGCCAAGTGAATTATCCTTGGCGGAAACTGACAAAAATACGCCAAAAATAAAGTTTTAAATTTCTGCATAAATTTCTGACCATAAGTTACAAAATTTAATATCTAGGCATAATTTGAATTGTAGAATCTAAATACGGAAAAAAAATGATATGTTATTTCAGAAAAAGTCCAATTTTGTGTCAAAATACTTATGTTAGAATAATGCTGTATATAAATCTAAGTCGCGCTTTCGAAACATGAAAAATGCAATTTAAATGTTGTCATTCGGCCCAGTAGAACGGGAGATATAGAAGTGTCCCATTTTTCCCCCTCAGTGTAAATGTAGGATTATAAAGCCTGTACATATAAGATATTTTGTATCTTTGCTACGTATCTCAATTTTGACAATAACTTTTCGCTCTTTTTTAAAATTTATAACAGGCCTACCAGAGACCAAATGGCTAATATGATCAAACAGACGTTATTAACCGTAAATTTTATTCTAGCGGTTTTTAATTTGATTACGTGACTTTTCAGGGTATTCTACGCTTTCAAGTTTAATGCACATACGAGCATATGTTCCTCAGAATGTCTTCTGTCGAAGCCTTCTTTTTATGCACAAACGGACAAAACATATTTCGACTTAATCTCTTAATCTATCGAATCCGATTTCGGTGACAAAAGTCCAAGGTCTTTTGTTTCGTAATTATATTAATTTATTTTGGTAAAATTTACATTAATAGATTTTAACCTGCGAAGACATGCGCGAGTTATGTCATGGCAAATGACCAAGTTCATTGCTGTGTAGTTTTCTTGGGAAAAACCCTTTTGTATTTTAATTTAGAGCACATTGTTTGAAGGGCACAAATTTCTTTATCAAACAATAGAACACGTCTCTAGAAATTATATGCGCCTTCTCACATCTCTCAAAATAAATTATCCATTCTCTTTCTGATAAGTAAAGAATGTCATAAAAATATTTAAATCGGCTGTTTCGAAAGTGAGTATACGCGAAAATGCAAATGTATGATGGCAGATAGACTAGTCGGTCGTCTCATATTATTATAAAAACTTAAGGCTGCACACATCCTGAGGGTGGATATTTGGTATATGAGATAGATTATATTAATCCATTGCAGTAAAGCACGAGGGCTACTTGAGCGGAGGATGCTTTCATAAAGGACTTTCTAAGGAAAAATAGTATGTATTAACATCGGGTATGAGGAAAATTACGAAAACCCCCATGCAGCCAGCAGATTCTCCGAATCCGAAAATAACTGTTATTGCCCAGCAGTCACTGAATAACTGGTGGAGAGATGTATGTGATAAAAAGGATTTCCTAAACTCTTGAACTGGCAAAAAAATAAAAGTTAAAAGTGTGCTATAAATCTTACTGATGAAATGGAAACAGCGTAATTCTGGCTAATACATATAATTGGTTCCCTACAGTAATTTGTTTCCCTTTGTTAAATGTTGCTGAAGTTTATGAAATGTTTACCTTTTGCCTGCAAAAGAGTTACCCTTTCGTTTTCAAAACAGTTGTTCCTTCATTTCGCTCTTAAATGCTAACTTTTAAACAAATACACAAATTAAAGACATCTGCAGTTCTGAAATTAAAAACTCGAACAGAATGTTAGAAATATTAAAGCATTTTAAATATGCTCTTGATGAGAGAGGAAAAAAAAGCTTAGTATCTCGGAAGAATTAAAAAAGAAAACTCTGTAAAAAATTTGTTCTCATTCTACATACAATAAACAAAATAAGCTTAAGAGTAAAGTCAGTTTGCTTAAAAGCACATAAAGCAGTAGTTTAAAAATCTTATTAATGTACAGATATTTAAACATGTTTAAATGTTGATAAATGTTTTTGGGTAAAATAAACGCAGTGTGCATTTTCATATTCCTCGTTCTGGGGCAGTTGTTATGCTTCATTATCTTGGTGTTTCATAGAAAATATTTAAGTTATGAAGATTTCTTTATAACGTCTGCGCATTATATAAAGAAACTAAATAAAACTGCATTCTGGAAGACTAGGTTAAAAAAAGGGAAAGTTAATACGTAATTGATAGTAAGCCGGTTAGCATCAAATACGGGGATAGATTTTCCTATTTCCCACCATGTTTTCTCAATTTGAAAATTTAGGATTTTTGAGAATTTAAAAAGTGCATGTTTTAAAAAAACCATGCTTGGAGCCAGTAGACTCTGCTTAACTCTATTTAAGATACCGCGTAACATAAACCACAACAGGAGGAGCAATATTTTCTTAACTACTTGTGCTTTTGCCAGATCCAAAATATTGAAACATAAGTACTGACAACTTTAGATCTTTAACCTATCCATATTTCAGAAGTACAAAAAATTATGAAACACAACTTAATTTAAAGTCAAAGATGCCGATGTAATCTGGCTTCATATTAAGCATATATTTTGTAATAAAAAAATAAGTTAATATTATGCTTACCCTGATCTGCTGTTGAAAGTTCAAAGAGGCGAAATAAGGGAAAACCTTTGTATTTAACTAAAGTGTGGCAGATGTGATTACTTTATCTTCTCAGTTCCTTTAGTTTTCGAAGATGCTTTGTTTGTAAAGAGATGGTTTCATTTTCCCCAGCAGTTATTTTCTCACGTTTACACCTGCTCTTTCACATAAAAATGAAAATCTTTAGTGTTAACTAATTTTTCATCTCTTTGCAGCAACTTTTCAGTTTGAAGAATTAATCTGAAACAAATCTGATTATACTTAAAAATTGATGAATATAGTCTAATTAGCCGAAATCTTCTCAGAAATGAAATAAATTTTTATATTCTATATTTCATTGTATTCTACATAAATTGCAGTGCATACTGAAATAGCTCTTCTACAGATAAAATGAGATAGGAAATCAAGTTAGTTTTGATAAAATGCTCATTTAAATGACACATCAAATACTTATGTACACTGAATCAAATTTAGGATATTCGACATTATCTTTAAACAATAGCGATTTTGCAGTTTTCTGCTATCTTCCTTTTTAAGCAGTGACCCGATATGACTTGAAAAAAAGATTACTGGTTTGGGAATAACAATCACATTGAAAAACTAGCAATTGAAGAAGTGTAATGTTTGCTACAATGATGAAGGTTAAAATGTACTCTGGAAGAAAATGAAAGGAAGAACAATTATATGTTTCCCTCTTAATTGAGACAAATAACAAAATTTAAATTTCATTTTTCATGTCTCGGAGGGACAGCTTAGAACAGTGGACTCAAATCGCGGCCCGCGAGCACCCCCTTTTAAAGGCGACTAGGGATTAGGGGATATATATATATATCCTCTTAAATACATTTCTTACCCTATCATTGAATTAAATATCATTATTTGGGTAAGCGTATTCTTCCCAATGAAAGGGGTGGATATAAAATATATCTTGTTAGACCTAAAATATTTTGTCTTTTGTGAACGCTGAGAAGTTTTTTATAGTATTTGCCTTTAGAGCTGTAGTTTTGCCAGAATTCTCTCAGTAACATCAAGAACATAAATTTATTCCATTTCTTGCTCGTGTTTTAATCAATGATACAAAACAGCACATACTTCCTACAATACCAGTAGCATATTTTGGGTGCTGAAATTTTAAAAGGAAAGGATGGTTTCGAGAAAGAAGCATTTCTGTTAACAGAAATATATTTTCGAGGGGAAATTATTAAGAATAATTCTGATGAGGACACCACACGACTTCCTTGTATGGCCTATTAAATTCTGCGCTTCATTTAAACTTTTTTCCTCGAATTATTCTAACTTAATTAACCGATTTCTCAAGCTAAGTTGAAAATGATATCAGAAATTGCAAATTTCGGAATTAAATGTCTCGTCAATGTTTGTTATACAGAAGTCAAACTTCTAATTTTATTTTATAACGAGCTTAAAATTTTTCCAAATATAAGTACTGAAGTTGAAAGACTGCACTGAAAGTTAGATTTCATCATTTGTCGAAAAGTAATTTTTAAAAAAAATTTGATGAGGTATTTCTCCCGCCTTCTTAGCATGCCTTCGTGGTGTAGTGGTCAACACGCTCGGCGCGTATTCGAGAAGTACGTGGTTCGGGTCCCGGCGAGGGCATTGCTCATTTTTAACGTCTTCTGCTTCCAAAATAACCTAATGTCTCTACAATTTGACATTGACAAAACATGAATATTTTCGTCATTTAAAATACTTAGGTAAATGAAAGTATTTGATTATGTCCAACGACTGCGAAAATAAAAGCCTGGTACAGACTTATAAACTGGCTAAGGGGATGGATATGTATACAAACATACATACTTGGTACTGCCGATTGCAATAAAAAAGGGAGGTACACAATTACATGTTACAAGTGCAAAATTTCAACACTGTATGGTAAATCGGTTTTAAGATACATACATATATACATACATACGTAGGTACATACAAACGTCACGGAAAAATCCTTTTTGAATCCATTTGGAAAAAGAAGTCCGTTAATCTGTCCGTTTGTACAGATGTCATGTGAAAGAAATAGCCCAAATGTATTCGGGAACGTCAAAATGGATATTTCCGTTGAAATGTGATATCCGAAAGTTGTCACGATTATACCGTTTCTCATACTATGTACAGGGAAGTAAAAATACAAGTGATTTTTATACAAATATTTTGGTTGAAAAAAAAAAAGAAAAAGAACGAATGAACTCTATAATACCAATCACAATGAGGTAGGGAGGGCAATTTAGGATTTCTTTTAAAAAAGGCCATTTGGGCATCCTTGGCAGTAGACAGTTATGTGTCAGAGAACAGAATATGAACTTAAATATTGTTCTTCATTTTTGCAGGTGTGTTAGTTTAAGGATTGCTTGCTAAATATCTACGGAACTGAAATCTGGCCTGAGTTTACTATTAGTTCAGTAAAAGAATCTTTGTCTCTTTCACTGTGTGAATTAGTGTTACTTTTGTTCTTTTACCTCAAATTAATTTCATTGTGTTTCCAAGTGCCTCTCGAGATTCTTAAATTATAATGCATATTTATCATAAAAATGCAGAATCTTTTTGGCCTTCTTTTTATGGTTATTTAGGAGAAAGTTTCTAGTGTGTGCATTAACTGATGTTTTACAGCAGGCATATTGACAATAATAAATATTATTTTAATAATACTTATATATATATAGGTATAATAAAAATTTTAGGAGTTGTATTTACTTCAAATTAAAACAAAAAATCTTCATGAAAAAGTAGCTCTTTTTGTACATAGCAAATATATCATTACAGCTTCAACTCTTGTACACTAAGCCAAAAAACACCACCAAGAAGGAGTTCTTCGAAAGAGACAAAATTTGGAGGTTTGGTGTATACGTATGAAAAAGAAATGCTTAAACGTTTAGAGGAACTGCATGCTTTGTTCAAGACATACCACTATATATAGCGAAAAAGTCAATAATTGGCCCACTCTGGCTCTTATGCAAGCTGTTATTCAACTTGGTATTGACTCATTGAGTTGGCGGATGGGCCCCGACAAAATATTTTGCCAAACTCTCCCCAGCTGTCGAGCTAAAGTGCCGACAGCCTGGAAAGGTAGAAAACATCATTTTATGTGATCCCCAAATGTGCCCTGTTAAGGAGATATTTGGTGATTTATCTGGCCAGGGAATGTGTTTGACAAGCATGAAAAAATCAGTGAAAATGACGATCATATGCGGCTGCGTATTATCCTTCTGAAATATAAAATCGGAGTGCCTCGAAAAGAAAGGAAACCATGTACTGTAAATGTGAACAGATGAGAATTAGTGGAATCAGTCTGTCTAATGAAACGGCAACTCAAACCACATTTTCCTGTTGGAAGAACAGTCCGGTCAGTACTTCATCGCTGTTCTGAACGTTTTCAAACATGTCCTTTATGGGAATCGTGACTCATTTGGAAAGGGGATTCACCGCTGAAGACATTTAATTTTTTAGTCAATGAGATTCCAGGCCCAGCCAGCCTAGACAGTTGCAAACGCTCTTATCAATCTATGCAGGTGAGTAGTAGTCGGCGCAATGGGCAAAGTGAGTGCAGATCCAGTTCTCCGAGTTGCCTATCAATACTCTCTGCGTCTTTCAGTACTAATATCCAGGTCACACATCGGATCATTGACAATGACGAATGCTGCGATAAATTGCTCTGACGATCACTATGCTCTGTTGCCCTCTTCCATCGATCGGCGCCTTCTTGAAGCTATATATTCTGCCATGGTTCAACATTCCTGCCAATGTCACGGAATGGCGATATCGCTTCGAGCCAAATATCGAGCGATCTTTCGATTTGATCACTCTGCTTCTTTCAGGCGATTGCACGTCCTCTCTCAACTAGTCACATATTTCCATAATGCACGCTAGCCCGTTTGCGAGGCACTAGTCCATTTGATGTGAGTACACAGGAACAAATTTGAGTAGATATATTTATAGATCATGCGCATGCTCGGTAGTGATGTTTTATAACTCCAGTTACTCCTTCATTGGCTTCAAAAATTTAATTGTTTTATATCGGATCGAAAGGAATTTGCATACAAAAGTTCTTTACAATCATATAACTCCTTCTTGTTGTGTCTGAAGTTTTTCTCTTTTGTATGTGTGTGTCTTATCTTGTGTATTCATTAGTTATCATTATGTATGTGCTTTGCAGCACGTCAAGCTCTACCTTTTTGCATCCAGATTCATTTCTGCTTAAGCTTTCTAAGCTTGTATTTTATAGACAAGCATTAAACGTAACCCTTAAGCACTAATTTCTTCTTTATGAAGCCGAAGACGAATAATATATAATATAAAGATTCTTTTCTAAAATTAACTCATTATAAACAGCTTAAAATACTTCATAACTTAATTCCGTCTTTTATAATTTCCATTCACGAATACGCGAATATTTTGTCTTTTTTATCGTTAATGCGCATATTAGTTATGCAACATGCAACAATCAGCAGCCTCTTAACACATCTGCTATCACGAGTTGTAAGACGGATAAAATCACTGGCAGTTTCGTAAAGTGGATATTTTGCATTGGCTACACGTGTATTCTTATGTGGTTTGTAAATATGAGGCAATCTATAGAAAGGCGTGTTTCTTCAAATAAATAAAGCTCGAATTGTTTTTCATATTGTTGATTCCTAAAAGTGAAAAAGCTACGATAGGCAAAAGATGTAAAAGCAGCATTTTTCAGTTAACTTATAATACAAAGGAGAAATGACTTTAGTTAAAGATCTGTTCGGCTGGTGGAACAGGTAGAAACTAGCGTTTTTCGTAACCATCATAAGCAGCAATAATTGCATTGCACGGATATACGTAGAGAGGAAAAGACCATAGATGAGTGCTTTGAGTATGTTAGTCCAAGCGGTTTCGACACTTTGCGAAAATTCCTCTGTTGTAATTTGTCGCATTAACAGTCATTGTGGGGTGTGGATCAACAGGCAATTAATCCGATGAACGCTTAGTTGAAGAAAAAAATGGAATGTGATGACCAACCAGGAACTATTGTATGTTAGCGCCAAAGGCGGCTGTGTATTGTTCTATTGATAGTTTGCCTTGATAAAGCCTGAATATAAGGGTCAGTACTTGACAGATGTAATAATAGCTGTTTATCGTATCAAAAATACATTTTTGGCATAAGTAGCAATGGAATCCTAAGCCATTCCATCTTAAAGCATCAGTTGCTTTATCGGTAAGATAATACAAGATATACTATGCTTGCCACTATAATAATGTGAGACAGAAATCATGGTGCAGCAGAGAGAAATGATATTCGTCAAGAACGAAGACACCCGATTCGTCTTCCCATTCGCGATGATTTAATGCAGCTGGAATTTCAGGCACCTGCGGTGTACAGTCAAAGGTAACCAAAGCCAAAGAGCATTTCTAAAACATTCTCCGATGCCTGCAGATGATGGCAAACCATACACTCGGAGACTAGTTGCTCTGTTAAAAGTTCTTGAGCTATGTTTCGCAATGTGGATGGGTGATCTTTAGAGCCATGAGCATGTTTTACTGCAATGTGCTTTACATGATACTTATACGAGTTACTGATATAGTTATGATTGAGTTAATTTCTAGGTCAATAAAAAAGTGATTTTGTTACACAATCAGCATCTATTTTTATCAGTTTTGAAACTGAATTGATTAAAATAGTATTACTCTAGCTGCATATTCAAATTTTTATTACAGGCACATTTATTCTCTTGCATAAACCAAACTGTTAGATCTTTCTTTGGAAAAGCAAAACCTGGATTTATTATTTTAGCTTTTCAAACTCTTATTACTTCTCATGATACATAGTCTATCAATTGTTAATTTTTGAATGAACACTGGAAATGTCTGTATGTAAATAAACGAGAGTGTTTCGCAGCTGAAATCATATTTTTATCTTTTATTTTTTCCTCTGTTCCACAAAGTGATATGTTGTGAGTACTTATTTACAATAGAGTTTAAATATGTGCATGTAGGCTTCAGGGTTATTGTGCATATCAGCTTCAGAGCACAAAGCGGTATTCCATAGCGCACAATTTCGAAAAAATACTCTATTCATTAAAAACATAAAATCGTGATAATAGCTATGTATGTTGTTTGGTATGAACTTAAAAAGTGATGGTATTGAAAGGAAATATATTTTTTCATAGTACTGGCAGCATACAATATACGAGGGTAAGTTGAAAAATAAGTTTCCCCTGTCGACTGTAGTCAAAGTTGTGTATGAAAGTCAAAAAAATAGAATGAGACATTAAAGATATGACATACCTTTATTTTTCCACATAGGTACCAAGTACATTGAGACATTTGTCATATCGCTTGATAAGCTTCAAAAAGCCCTCCAGGAAAAAATCAGGGCTTTGCATAAGGAAGAAGCGTTGAACGGCTTGTTTCACTTCAGTATTGCTTCCAAAGCGCCTTCCCCCGAGATTTTTCTTCAAAGCCGGAAACAGATGGAAGTCGCTTGGTGCGAGATCAGGACTGTATGGCGGATGGTGTAGGCGCTCCCAACCAAGAGTTGCAATATGGTTTTGCGTTGCCGTCGCCGAATGTGGTCTGGCATTGTCATCCAACAGCAGAACGCCAGATGTGAGAAGGCCAGGCCGCTTTTTCCGAATCGCCTCTTTCAATTTCGACAGGCTGTCACAGTAGCGCGTAGCATTGATGGTTCCAGCCTCCAAAAAGTCCAGCAACAAAACTCCTTGGGCGTCCCAGAAAACTGTGAGGAGCACTTTACCTGCACAGGGAGTTGTCGTGAACTTCTTTCGGATAGGTGATGACGGATGTTTCCACTCCATAGATGCGGCCTTCGATTCTGGTGTGAAATGGTGGACCCACATTTCATCCCCCGTCACAATCCAAAACAGAAAGTCATTGCCATCTTCATGGTAACGCACGAGATGTTCCAGGCTGACCCCCATGCGTTGTTCCTTCTGTGTCGAGGTCAATTGTCGGGGCACCCATCGTGCTGACACCTTTCTGTATCGAAGAATGTCGTGGATGATGTTTTTAGCTCGCTCATGTGAAATTCCAAGTTCTTCCGCTACTTCATCGATGGTGATACGCCGGTTCGTTCTAATCATGTCATCCACCTTCCTGACATTTGCATCTGTAGTGGCCGTGCGCGTCCGTCCAGCTCTCGGTATGTCCTCCACTTGCTGACGTCCATCACTGAATGTGCGACACCATCTCCGCACCATTTGCTTCGACATCACACCTGGCCCATGGACTTCCACGAGGCTTTTATGAATTTCTGTTCCTGATATAGACATCACACCTGGCCTATAGATTTCCACGAGGCGGTTATGAATTTCTGTTCCTGATACTCCACGTGCCCATTCATAGCAAATAACCGCTCTCACTTCCTCGTTTGACCACGAATTCAAAAGGCACCTTCTCTCCATACCTACCGGGGCTCAAATGAGAGGCTGGTCTCCGCTTTGCGCAGGCACTGCAACAGCGCCATCTGCTTGATTTCCAGCGACCTCTACCCAATGGTGTATCGGTGACTTGCGCGTTTTCCTGCTGTGTCGTCTTTCGCCCATAGCCGTTCAACGCTTCTTCCATATGCAAAGCCCTGAATTTTCTTGGAGGACTTTTTGAAGCTTAGCAAGCGATATGACAAATGTCTCAACGTACTCGTACTAGAATAATAAAATAAAGGTATGTCATATCTTTAATGTCTCATTCTATTTTTTGACTTTCATGCACAACTCTGACCACAGTCGACAAGGGAAACTTATTTTTCAACTTACCCTCGTACATGATCTTCATCTGTGTTTTATTCTAGAATTTGAAAATTCCCGTAATTTTAAAATCAATATATGGTCGTCTTTAGACTGGAAATCTACAACAATTAAAATATTCAATAACTTTTACCAATGCATTACAGAAAGTAATCTGTCTATGAGATAATTTTACATATGTTGGGAGAATGCTTTGAGAAAAAGCATGAGGTACAAATATTTTGTTTTGATGCACAAACACGAGTTTCATTAGACTGAATATACTTAAAGTGGGTTATATACCAACAGTAGGTCTCTATCTTCAAATCTGGAAAATAAAATCCAACGCCTCATTTAGAGTATAATAAAGAAACAGCTAACGTATCTGATAACAGCACAATCTCAATATTTTGTCTATTTGTGTATGGGAAAATGCTTCTCAGAAGTAGACAAAAAAAAAGGTTATTTTAAACCCATTTTGTTTCTTTCTTTAAGAGGTAAAACTTCATTTAAAAGTTTTTCTTTTAATCTTAAAATACATACATATCATTCTATACTAAAATATTATATAACTATTTAACCGTATATTTCATTTTTTGTGCATCATACTTATAAACAAAGATTATTTCGCTAATTTTGAGAGGAAACTGTCTTCTGGATCTTCATTTTTCAATGTGTTCTAATAGTGGATCAGGGGCTTAATATCTGAAAAGTACGTTAATTTTGAGATATAAGATGTAATGTTGAACTTTATGGTTCAATGAGCTTTCCTATACATTTTATACAGGTTAATGAAAAATCAAAACCATAAGCGGGTTATATTGAAACGAGTGCTATTCTAGTGGTCCATTACTAGAACAAACGTGATTGAGCCTTATTGATATGCTTATTATATTTTATTGTAGGACAAAGAAGGAGAAAATGATAAAAACTATATGAGTTTTGGTGGAAAGGAATTTGAAAATTCTTACTCGGGGAAGTCGGAAGCCTCACCTACAATTTTGAAATTTTCAAAGGGGCACTCCTAAAGGCCTTCCCGATCGTGAAGATCGTGCGAAACTTGAAGCCGAACTGTACAGCTTTTATCAACGGAAAGTTGAGCACCTTACCGAGTTTATCCTGCGTAAAGTCAAACTAGTGAATGTGCTATATGGAAGGAAGCTCGATAACGAAGTAATTGAAATTATATTATCAAGATTATTACCCGCAGTACAATATTTCGCGGAGCTGAGAAGCCCACGAACGCTGCAAGAGCTATTCCAATTAGCCGTAAGTTTCAGAATCAGCGGATAGCGGAAAATTCAAGATTTCCTACCCAGAGTTAACATCAGCAGTTCTCCCGACAGCTGGCTGCAGAAAGAAACAAATACAAGGGAGGAAAACGTTTTCTAATTACGCCGTCAACAAGCAAGAATGAAAACGGTAAAGCCAAAGACCGCCAGTGCACCCAGCAAACATCAGGAGGAAAGAAGAATTTAAACGAATAGAGGGGCCTGAGTAATTGAGGGTTCAGACCCCTGTGCATCGCAAAATCCCTCTAAGTTTTATGTAAATACCGTGGTAGTCAAAAGCTCCCAACTACTGGTAATCCAGGTTCTTTTGAATGACGTACCCGTAGAAGCACTCGTGGACACCGGCGCGGAAGGAAACTTTTTTAGCCAAAAATTCTACAATAGAAATTTCTGAAGAATAAGATTGTTTAAGAATTGTAGCACAGATATCGTTGCCGCACAAGGAAAGTTTGCGAATGCATCGGGAAGCTATTGCTGAAAGTTCAGGTTAAAAACGAAGTTTTGTTGTTAAAATTTTGCAAACAATGTAATTTAGGTACAGAGTTGCTCAGACCGGTGAACGCCACAATAAACTTTGCAGAAAATTCTATTTTCTTGGATATGGTGCCAAAGGTGATGGAAGAGGTAAATGTTCCAGATATCGATCTCCAACAAGATGAAAGAGCCAAGCTGGAAGAACTTGTAAGTAGATTTAATACGTTATTTTTCGAAAAGCCAGAAAATTCGCAAATTGTTACCCATGCGATAGAACTAAAATCAAGCGAACCTTGAAAATCAGAAACTTATCGATATGATAAGGAGAAAGAAGCAATAATAGAACATCACATAGAACAAATGTTAAGGGATAAAATAATTATTCCCATCAATAATGAATGTGCTAGCCCAGTTGTGCTATGCAGAAAGAGAAGTAACTTGCCCCTTCGGATCCAAAAGCTTATCCTTTTGCGATCGATTACCGAAAACTTAATAGCATGACTAAATTCCCTATTTAGCCTTTACCGGTAATAGGAGAAATAATACGGAAAGTTAAGTCTACAAAATATATGAGCACTCTTGATCTTATTTCAGGATACTTTTAAATAGCCATGAAACCAGAAGATGTGAATAAAACAGCGTTTATTACAAAATCAGGCACTTACGCATTTTCTACGCATGCCATTTGGGCTTTGCGGGGCCTCGTCAACTTTTCAGGGCGCTATGGACAGAATTTTACGTCCCGTCGTAGGAAAATCGACTTTGATTTATCTCGATGACATTATCATAACTAGTAACACTATTGAACAAGACGTGGAAGATCTCCACGAAGTTTTTTCGTTATTGAAAGAGGCAGGTTTAACTATTAATGCCGCAAAATGTAAATTCGCAACTAAGGAATTGCGATATTTAGGATACAAAATCTCAGCTAAGGGTGTCGAAACTGAGGATTCTAAAATAAAAGCAATTAAAAATAAATATATAATATTTATTTTTAATTGCTTTTATTTTAGATTAAAATAAATATATAATCCGCCAAATATTGCGAAAAAAACTTTCATGTTCTATTGGCATGTGCTCATATTATCGTACGTTTATCCAAAATTTTGCTGATATTGTTAAACCTTTGTTAGTTTCAAAACAAAAGAAATCCAAGTTTTCATGGACAGAAGAGGCAAACACCGCTTTTGTAAAATTGAAAACAGATCTAATTAATGCCCCAGTGTTAAAATTCCTGGAAGGGGACGAGAACTTGGAGATTGCGGCAGATGCTTGAGATTACGCCGTGGTTGCGGTTTTAACTCAAAAAGGGCACCCCTTGGCATTTTTCAGCAAAACTTTCGGTTAGACCCAAAGGAACTACACAGCGACAGAAAAGGAAACGTTAGCAGTGTTAATGGCAGTTCAGAAGTTTAGGGTCTACTTTGGAAAAGCCCCAGTTACAATCTACTCTGATTATGCAACCGTAGGCAGATTATATTCTGGAAAGAATTTAACTTCTAGATTAATTAGATGGGCCTTAAAGTTACAAGAATACAACTTAATAATTAAGCACACTCCCAGCAAGGAAAATACAGTGGCCGACGCCTTGTCAAGAATTAAACTGGATGAAAATGGGGATCCAATAAAATGTGCTATGTTAACTTCTAAAGTTTTAGATTCTCGGGAAACAGTTATAGCTGAATTGTCGAAGGATCCAGAATTCGGTAATATCTATGCTTATGTAAAGGATCTGGATAATTCTGAACATGTAGACCTTGCTGCAATTAGAAATAGGGTCCAAAATTACGAGATCATAGATAATCTGTTGTTCCATACTAAATCAACAAATGAAAACCACGAATTGAAACCGGCCATCCCCGCCACACTATGGTTGAGTATTTTGCAGAAACTTCATGACAGCCCCTCAGCCAGTCATTTAGGGGGAGGAAAACGGTACGTATAGTACGCGAGGCGGTGTATTTTCCGCAACTACAGAAGATAGTAACAGCGTATGTCAGGTCCTGCAAGTTATGTCAGTTAATTAACGACGTTAATTATAGCCCGGCCAGGTATCTAAATAGTATTCGCACGACATTTCCTAACGAGATCCTTGGAATAAATCTTCTTAGCCCTTTTCCCCAACGCGAGTTAAATAAAAACCGATATCTTTTGGTAATTGCAGACCATTTTTCTAAGTGGGTAGAAATAATTCCTTTAAAGCGAGAGGCAGCTAAAATAGTTGCAGATGCGTTCTTACATAAGTATATGTTAAAATACGGTGCACCGTTAAAAGTAATAAGCGATCATGGTAGGCAATTCGTTAGTCAAATGTTTGAGAACCTTTGTAAAGGGCTTGACATACGGCATATGGAAATGGTCCCGTACAGACCACAAGCAGACATCGCGGAAAGAGTTAATAAAACATTGTTAAAATAATTAGAAGTTACGCTAAAAATTATCTTAAACGCTGGGATGGTTGCGATGATGAACTAGCCTATGCTTTAAGAACTGCCTAGCATGATACAACGGGTAAAACGCCCGCTGAATTATTTCTGGGTAGGAAGATTTTGTCTCCTTTAGACAAACTTTTTTTGTTCAAGAACGAGAACCAGAATTTAAAGAGGCACATGTTGAAAAGTTGATTGATGAAGCTTTGAAAAATCCCGATCTAGCAAGAGAAAGGCAGACACTCTATTACGACATGAAACGCCGTGAATCAGATTTTAAAGTGGGGGATAAAGTGTTGAAAAGAAAATTCACCTTTTCTAGTGCACCTGAAAATGTCGTATCAAAATTCGCCCATAAATTTGAAGGGCCGTACATTGTACAGCAGATCGTTGGGGCTGTGATCTACTTAAAACAGAGTCTGGAGAATAAAGGCTAGTCTGGATCAATTGAAAAAACATTATGATCTTAAAGATTTCGATGTCTTACATAATTTCTTCCAGGCTTCAGAGTCAGAAGTGGCGGCTTCCCTAGGGACAATTCTGACCCCACCACAACTTCCACCACCCGCGAAAAAGCAAACAACTAAAGAAACTACAAGTTTTCAAACCGGAGAAAATTCCGGAGAAAAGAATCCCTCAACATGTGGAAGATCCAGGGAAGAAAAAATTCAAGGGGGAAAGAAACGTCCCGGCTAGAAACAAGCATCGCCGTGTTATGAGAAGGTATCGCAGTAGACAGCCCCAGGATACATCAAGGAGGTGGCGCACAGAAGGACTACTGCAAACAAGACCACCCGTCTATAAATAAAAAACAAGAACCCTGCTGAAGGCACAGAGCAAAGATCGAAACAACCTGGAGTTTACAGGCAAGCGTCCCCGAATACCGATGTGCAAAGAACCAGTTTGCCGGACAGTAAAAGGAAAAGACAAGACATGCCGCCAGTGTATCCTAAAAGACCACTCATCAGGGGTCAAAAAAGGAAAACCAATTCCTACCAGCGGACAGGAAGCAGAGACGGAAAGTCTCATACGTGAACCAGTTGGCTTGGACACAATTCTGCGACAAACGAATGGCCGAATACCAAGCTTCAAAAAACAGAAGTAACGGAATTTTTCTAAAAATCTTTTCCGTTATGTAAAGTGCATGAAAATGTTTCAAATACGAAGTTACAGGATAAAAGCTATTGCCTCGATTGAGGACTTCAGTTATTTCAACTTTATTTGGTGAAAGCACATAGTGTATTATAGAAATGTTATGTTAATGTGAAGAACTAGTAGTTCGGCTTTGTTTGTCGAAAGACTTTTTATGTTAACGCGCCAAAAGATCTGGCCCGATACAAGCAGCTTCGTATTAGTGCTTGTTAATGTAAATTTATTTTAGATTCGCACTTTTGGCGAAGAAAAGAATTCATTCAAGTAAAATTTTCATTTTATTCTCTATTGTCTTAAAAGTATTTGTTTGTAAAATGTTGAAATATCTGTTGGGTTAAAGTAAATGATACGTTTAATGAAAGTTTAAAGCTCAAAAGAGCATATATAATATGTAGTTAGTGCTAAAAATTCATAACGTAAAAGTTAATGTATTTAAAGTTTAATGTAGTCAATTAAGTTCGCTCAAAAGAAATTTTAGTTAAATCAAATCATGCGATTTTGCTTACATGAGTTTAAGATGAATGAGAAAATATTTGGTATGCATGTGTTTTGTAGGGCTCTCCACCGACACTCTAGCTAATTTTCATGTTTATTAGCTCATGGAGAATTTAGAAATGAGAAATTTAAGCATCAATGTAATTTAATAATTGTGAATGCATGAAACATCGTAATGTGCGGAAAAACTGAAAAAGCTATGCTAAGTGCAAAAAGGTTAGAAACTTAATAAAAGATTATAATGTGAAGTGTTATTTATTGTTCGAATCATGTATTCATAAGTTTTCCTTCCAGATGACTGAAAGTAGATGACTGAAGCCCAATTGAAAGATGATGAAGAAAAGTGTAGGTGAGCTATGATGTAATTCGAACCTGCTGTTATAATTTAAAGTTTTTGTATTTGAATTTAAACGAGGCTCAGGTCTTGTCAGTTGTAGAATTTATCAGATTGTAACAGGTCTTTAAGAACCTTTATCCAAGTCTGTTAAATTCTGACGTGGACAAATGTAGGGATTTATATTTATTTTAAATAACCAGTTAAATTTAATTTTTAAGTTTCTTTCCTATAAGCCTTCATTCCCCTAATTGTCAGTGCCAGAATATTTAAATTTGGTAGCGCGCGTAAGGAATGCAAATTCTACCAGTGGGAGAAAAATTTTAAATATCGATGTTCTAGATAGGGAAAGTTAGAGAGAGTCTGGGAAATGTCTGTGCGTGGTTGTACGCAAGCTTCCGCTTAGCAGTTATCTTACTACCACTAGACTCATTTACGCGCTGTAGGATACAGAATTTATTGAGCCCTGTAGTTTAATTCTACTACTTGTGAATATCTCCAGTTTTGAGTTTTGATTCTACTGTTTCAGTTACCGCCCAAGTAGAGGCGTAGTATGTTAGCGTCAAGTTGACGCATTGTAAATAATTTAAAGAGTTTAATAAAGGGTAGTTTTAACCCTTCTTCGGTGCAATCACTATTCCACCAGATTCTACACAACAGATAGACAGTAGAACGTTACAACTTCAAAGAAGACATGATTCAATGTCTATCGTGTATAGTGCTGGTTCAATGAGAAATGTGCTGGTGTCAAAGAGGGGGTCAAAATGTATTATTGCAAAAAATGCAAATGAACTTACGGCTGATTGTGTTCTGTATGGTCACAAAATAAATTACTTATTAAATCAATCACATTTATTTTCAATTTTTTTTTGTTGCGAAAAGGAAAAAGAACATTCTACGAAAACATATCACGCCGCGTTCATGCACGCTAGCGATAACAGCACAAGCACGAGGAAAAACTAACTACAACAAATCAGTTCACTTTACTTGAGAGAAAAGTACAGAGTTTAGTTGCAGCACTGCTTTACATGAAAACACAAACAGTTAACATTTAATTTAAAAGTTCGTTGCATGGTGGTTGCTGTAAACTCATCAAGAAAGAATAATTTATGCTGTAATTTGTGTAAGGTTTATAGCCTAGTATAGATAGTAGGCTTAATAATTATTTTATGCTATTTGAAAATTTTCAAGTTATGGTTATTGTTCTTTTTTACTAGCTAACTATAAATTGCACTCAAATTCTCATTTTAGTTGAATTGTATCTAATAAACGAAATTCAGTGCTATTTCGTAGATTCTCACGTTAGGCCTATTTTATGATTATAAAGACTAAACTAAAACCCAACACCTGATTCCTTGTGAATAATGCGAAGCTATCAATGCCTTTCAATGTATTTTCAGTGGTCTGTGTTGGTTTCTAATCAGCATTTTATATTTACGAATCATGCTCGAAATAGTTTTAAACATTTTATTGACTTGTATTAAAATTATACAGTATTAAAAAGAAAACAGCTACCGGCCCGTTCAAAAACGCTCCCCGGCTCAATGAAGGCACCAGGTTTTCTTTCATTGGGACAGTGACACCTATTTTTATTTTTCTAATATTTACTGAATATTTCCTAATTGTATCATCTATTCCTAGATATCTGTAGTATGAAAAGTAATATTTACATTAACATGTAAAAATCTGTAAAGTTGCCAAATTTGAAGATTTTAAGGATCATTTTGTAAAAGTGGCCCATCGAAAGCAACCTTTTCCTATAACGTAACTGGCGACAGAATGTTAAGTTACTTTCTCGGAAGAAGACAGTATTCGAAGAAGAAAGTAGTTTGAGACATTTTAAAAATCCATTCTGATATCAGAATGCAGACCATCTCAAAATGTAACTACAGAAGAGTATTCAAAAAAGATAAGCAACTCGTTTTCAGAGGCCGGCATTTTTTAAAATACGACACAGACTTGAAGATGCTGTATATTATCCATACAGGTTTTTTGTGATGAGACTGATTTTTTTTAAAATTCCAAACCAGAGAAAGATAGTACTGAAACAGGGTCCAATAAAGTATATTACTGCAGGAACTTATAAAAATTTTTAATTGGACTTTTCTGTTGCAGCTGACTTACACTAATCATTTTGGTTTAGAATTAAGTAAACTTAAAATTGTATATATCTAGCTCAGTAAACTAATATTATTGAAAGAGCTCTTATCCCAATTTCTGCAGTAAAGAGACTGCTGACTGGAAGCAAAAAAAAGTGAGGTTGAGCAAATATTCAAAAGAGACCAGTTTAGCACGTTAGGAATTTAGCGCACATAGTGTCATTGGACACTCTCATAGCTGGATCATCCAAAAATGCAACACCTCTTTTCTGGCAGAAGTAGAAGCTGACAAGATAAGGAAAATGAAAAGCGAAGGAAGCTTCTATACAGCTGGGATATGTTTCCAAATTATTCAACTTTAAAAGAAAAGAACATGCTGAAAACATAAAGCTGTAGAATAAGAGGAAACAAAAGTGAAATAAGAACAAATATAGAAAAGGAAGAGTAAAAAGAAGAGCCAGAAATTTTTCCTTCGAGTCTTCCACTTTTTTCATCTGAACTACTACCTCTTAGAGAATAAGACGATTCCATTCATTTGGGGATTAAACTAATAAGACAAAACAATTTTTAAGTACAAGGGGGGGACAATTTGTATCTCAGTCAAGTTAAGCGAGAAAAAATATGGAAAACTGGTTGTAAGAGAAATATTATCATTAAAATAAGACTGAAGTTTCTTAAGTCCTGAACAATTTTCTTAAAATACATTGTTACGTAATCAATTTATCATTTTATTATTTTCACATATTTTAACAATTATAGTAATGGTGCACATGTGGAAAAATATAGCTATTATCATTTCAAATTTCATATATTTGTGTGAGCCATATAGTTTGGGCTTCTATAGGTACACTGCGAGGAAAAAAAATGGGACAGTTTTATATCTTCCGTTCCACTAGGCCGATTGACGAAATTCAGATTGCGTTTTTCATGTCTCGAAAGCGCGACTTAGGACATATATTAGATTTATACATAGCATTATTCTAACATAGGTATTCAGACACAAAATCGGACTCTTTTTTTAGATGGCATGCGGAGTTTTTTCCATATTTCGATTCAACGCCTCAAAGTATGCATAAATATAAAATTTTGTAAAATTTGGTGCGAAATTTACGGAGAAATTTAAAAATTTATCTTGGCATATTTTTTTCACTTTGCGTCAAGAATAATTTACTTGGTGAACTTCTTAATTTATAGCAGCCTAATCTTCCTTTGTTTTTTGTATTGCAGACGAGCGGGGAAAAAATCGCTGTTCATACTTTGAAATAATTTTAACAAGTAAACAACATTTGCGTTATTATCCCTGAAAAAAGATGTCAAATTTCAAAACGCGCCAATATGTAATTTCATATACATCTTAGAAAATTTTGAATAAAAATCTCTAATTTTTTGCAGGTGTGCCAATAAATACATCTGCTTTAAGAGGATGTTAAAAAGTTTATAGTTTATATTACAAAAATGTTTCCAGAAATTTATAAAAAATATTTTAAAACACAAATTTTAAAAATAAATCATAAAAAATGGGTAAATTTTATTTGGAATGTACGTAAATTTCGAAATGTGAAAGGAAGAATAAAAAAAGTTTAATAAAAAAAAGACATATTAATAAATGTATATCAAATTCAATTAACATTGAGGAGCTAAAATTTTGAGAGCTAATGTTTAAAAAGTACTCGTGTGATTTTTACGAAACTTGGCAGTTTGGCATAATTTGAGTCGTAGAATCGAAATATGCAAAAAACTGACATGTGATTTCAGAAAAAGTCCGATTTTGTGTTAAAATACTTATGCTAGAATAATGATATATATAAATCTAATGCATGTCCTAAGTCGCGCTTTCGAGACATGAAAAACGCAAGTTGAATTTCATCAATCGGCCCAGTAGAACGAAAAATATAGAACTATGCCCCCCCTTTTTTTGCGCAGTGTACCTCAGAAATTTATTATGTCGAAAACAGGAACATAAAAAGCAAAAGATGCAAAAGATTTAAATTTTTTAATATAATGTTTAGCATATTATTTGCGATTTAATGTGACGCTTATGAAAAATACGAATTTAAATAAAGAGAAGAAAATAATTTATTCTAGAATTCTCTAAGGTTTAGATGATATCTGACTGAATGCCTTTAAGTGTCCCATCATTGTTATGTTTTGCTTGATTTTTTTAAATCAAAAATAGTGTTTTTGAACCTCAAGTCTTTTACTTAAGCTCTTGTTATTTTAGATAAAAAGATTATAACATATGATTGTACTAATTCAAAAAACGAATCGTATAACGTTTTCAGTAAAACGTTTCATTTTCTAGGAAGTAAACAGCATTTACAATTTAATTTTTGTTTAACTGATTAATAAATTTAAATTAAGTAAATTTTTGTTTACTTTAGTACTTTCTCTTACTGACTATCATTGATTTATTACAGTGATATATTCAAGAGGTGAAAAATATCTGTAATGAATGGGTACATAAAAATAAATACTTAAAAAATTGTAGAATGTCAATAACTTATAAGTAAAATGACTTCGATTCACATTTGTGTATTAAGAGGCAATACATTTTTATTGTCATGTAAAAAGTTATTGCTTGGGAATAATTGATTTGATGATGTTTTTTACAGCTGGATCTTGAAACTTTTCATTAACTTTGTTTGTTAATGCGCTCTCTAACTTTTCCATTATTAGTGGTTTGTATACGTTAAAAATATCCCTTCCTACTTTTGGTACGGCTTTTTGGAGTACATCTGAAAAGTCTCCACCTCCAAGGAAATTTTCCATAAAGACAGCCAAGTGCTCCCAATGTAGATCTAACTTCAAAAGACTCATCTGCATAGTGTCTGAAGTAAAGCCAAGTTGTCCTGTGCCAGCGATGGATATTTCTGTCGCATTGATATTAAAATATCCCTGTCCGTATATTGGGAATATCTTCAGAAGTCTTCCGTTGACATTATAATGTCCTTTCACATATATTTCAGGTAAACTTAAGTTGATTCTAAGAAAGAATTCTTCTAGGTTGGGCTGTAGGTTTGATACATTGAATAGTGACAGGCAGCTGACGGTCAACTGAAAATGCAAAAATTCATGCAATATAGTTATATTTTTCATACATGTTGATTCAAAAGGTTTATTATAAACTTTTACATATGGCTCGAGAGTACTCATAACTAAGGAAAGCATAACCCGTAGGTACCTATATTCTGTTTCTTAAATTCAGGTTGGATTTAATTATCCCTAATTGTATTTCAGTTTTCAAGGAAAATAGTCAACCTTGTTATCTTTCTGAATTCATTCAAGAATTTGAATTAATCTTGTAGCAGTAAAATTTCATCATGAAATACGATCTTTGCAGTATTTGATATATTTCTTCATAATTCCAACTGGATACTAATAGCTAAGTCTCAGTAAAGAGAAATCCATTTAGGAGAATGCTTATTTTGTATTCTAGAAATGTTTTAGATAATTGCTTGAGCACAAGAAAAATTGAGAATTTCCTTTTTTATATTCTTCATACTTTTCAAAATTTCATTAGCATTAAACACTACAGTTTTATTAAATGTTTGTGGATGGTTTTGCTGTGATCGTTGCATTTTGCATTAAATTAATTTCTTTCTATTTTATTCAAAAATACTTTTATGATGCATTTTCTTACGGCTTATATGATAATTAGGAATTTTAAATATGTAAGTTTGATTAAACCCTTTATATATTAATAAATCAAAAGTTTTTCAATTCATGAACGAAACATTTTTCATACCACATCTTTTAACTTCCCAAAAGCGCTTCCTGAACAAAGAAGCCCCCTCCCAAAAGGTAAAAATGCAGTAATAATTTATTGAAAGAGACACTAATTCATAAGAAACAATATTAAAACATTTTTAGAGCTAAACTTTTATTTTCTAATTTAAATTGCCGTACCTACACCTTTATTTTGGAAATGATGATGATCTTATGCTTTTAAAACAAGCGATTATAACTTATATTTTAAATTCGGAAATATAAATACATTTAAGTTCGCTATAAGTTAAAAAAAATACGCTTTTGCTATATTTGAATATTTCAAAATATTTGCATGATAAATTCCATCATACGTTAAAAAAACTTCGCATTTATTAACTAAATTATAATTTTATTTTTGTCATATAAGTTACAAACGAAATTTCATTTCTATTAAAATTATTACATTAAATTTTACCGGTATTGTCTAGAGTATTCAAATTAATACCATCTGCTTTTCCTAAATTATTTATGAGTCAGTAAAATACAATTAACACAAAACAAGTATGGAATAAAACTCTCTCTATTAGTAAATTTTATTAGTATTTGGCAAAATTATGTAACGCATTTTGAAGAAAGTGACGAAATTGTAAAACCATACGCACTTGTACTTTAGTCAATGCTTTCCTGATATTTTGACTGATCGGAGAAACATAATAAATAGTTGCGATCGTAGCAGTTCATCATACATACAGCAATTTTAATTTCTAGTGATACAGAAGGAAGAGATAAATGGCTACTTTTATATTTACATGAAGATTAACAATTCTGCTTAAAAGGCTTACAGATTTTACTTTAAGTTATCTGCGTAAGTCCGAATTTAACTTAAAGACCTAGCTTAGATTACTAAAGCATTACTTATTTAAGTTTCTCAGTTCACGGTCAGCGAGTAGAGCAGAAGCAGTTTCCAAAATGGAAGAGGATTTCCTCGAACTTGGAATAATCTTAGTAAGACTTTATCATGAATTGCAGCTAAGAAATCGCAGTATTTAAACATACTCTTGGATTACAGAGATTTTTAAAATTTCTACCTCAAACGAATTAATTTGATGAAATTCAAGGAAAAAAGAGATAATGCAAAAATTTAAATTTTAGCTGTTAGGAAATTAACGTGAGTTGCCGACAAGTTAAAAAGTTTTGAGACCCGTGTTTTTGAAAATCAATGTGTTCTATTAGAGTTGTAATACATAACCTCAATATTACAGGTATTTCCTACTAGAAGAATTAGATTTATTAGTAATATGGATGAATATTTTCCTGTTAGATTCATATTACATTAGCATTAAAATTACATTATTTAAAATGATTTTTTACTGGAATTATAAAGCATTCCTACTAGAATTATTTTAACTAAGAGCGTTTCCTTCCAGAATATTTCTATAGCAATTTTATTTCTGGTTAGAATTAAACTACGCTTCTACTACAATTGAACTGATCAAAATGATTTACTACAAAAGTACTTTTTCTCTAATGCGTATTAATTAAGTGTATTTCCTATTAAATTGTGCACTATTTAAAAGTGTTTTCTGCCTCTACTGAAAGGCCTGTATGCAGAAGTAATTTTATATTACTATACTGTTATTACAAAGGTCAGCAGGTTACATTGTATACCTTATTATAAATTAGTAATAAATTATTTAAAATTTTTCTTAATCTTATTTGCTTTCCTAGCAGCTGAAAAATAGTGTGAAACACATTTTAGATGAATTTTACAGTATAATTTTCCCAACTGAATTCGAAATGAAGTCAAGCTGTTATGAAATGAAGAAGAAATTTAATAATAATAATAATAACTGCATAAAATAAAAAAGCAAGACTTCTATTGCCTTAAAACTATTATATCTATTAGAAAGTTTCTAGAAATTCGTTAAGTAACAGATTCACTGCGTTCATTTTGTGGAGAAATTAAAAAATGAAACGTTTTAGGAACATTGTAAACGCATTAGAGGATGCCTTATGTGTTAGTTCTACATGCTGTCATTTGCAGCATAAAAGCATGCACGAAATATTTATACATGAAAGAAAATATATTCATTAATTCCCTAAAACAGAATTTTTTTCCATCGTTGTAAAGAGCATTTTCCAGTGAAAAATGACCCGCAATAATCTCAAGAGAGTAACAAGTGTGAATCATCTACATCTAGAATATAATATTTTATTAATACGATCCTCTCTTTCGGAGGACAAAATTGCGGCAATTATTAAGATCCTTTTAGGTATTCCTTTTGCAAACACAGATTTTTCTATTTCTATCTTTTTAGATTTTTCTCTTTCTAGATTTTCTATCTTTTTCACACTGCTATTTCACTAGAAAAGAAAGAAGAAAGAGGAGGAAAAGAGTTTCCAAATTTGGATGTCTTTCATGCTCTAGATAAGTTCATTGGTGATCAAGGAATTGTACAACATATGTTCAAGCAAAAGATACATTAGCCATACAAGCAACGACAAATTACCTTTGAATTCCAATATGTTTACGATATATATCCCATTATTCTTAATTTTGAAACCAGTACGCCTAACATCACAAACATTTCAAACTTGACACTTTGCTGCTGTTGATGAAATTCGAAATTATTTAGGGTCTTAAACAGTAGTGTCAAGGAGACTTAAAATTTCGAGTGATATATTTGCCAAGTGTTTCTTCATTTTAAAACATTATATAAGTTTTTAATCGCGCTGTCGCCAAAGATGCCAAGGCTTCAAGCCATCAGCAGATACTTTTGTTTCACTCATATTGTAAGGTTTTAGTTAAACTAACCAAGTTTTATTTTAATTTAAATCTTTCTATCTCCTCTCTGTTTCAACTTCCCGTCAGAAGAAGCGCGCGTTCTCAGCTTATGCTAATTTGAAGTACAGCGAAGTACTATTTAAACCAGAGGTAGAAACCTCTTAGTGTGAGAGAGCTTTAGTCTCGGATCACGGTCAATCTGCTCGACGTTCGCCTGACCAGCTAGCAGCGAAATTTATAAGCCATAGTGCTTACTACGTGATTGCATATTGAAATAACTTGAAGTGCGCTAGTATTAGCATATCTTGCTACGCACCCTTTCAGTTAGAGGCCAAACCCCGCGATTTGCTCTGCGAAGCAAGTTTAAATACATTTCTATTTTAGGTTTAGTATTAAAATTATTTGATTGTTAAGTTCGACCCAAGTGTGGTCTTTTACTTTCTGTATCTCTCCCGAGTTGGGAAGTGTGTAAATAATAGTGATTTAATAAAAGAGGATTTCAAATCCCTTTCACGTGCAGTTATTCGCCAATACAGTATCTACATCAGAACATAGCGTATTTTTCGCTCCCTGTTCCAGTTCAGGACTTGAAAAGAAGAACCCTTGTAAGTATTCACCATGTTTCCAAAGAGCATGCACAGAACACTCAGTCCTGATAATATTTGTGTATCAAGTTGTATGAGGAATGTGCGGCAGATCATGAGAGATTAAGCACAACATCAAAGTTAAAGTTAAGTAAAAGTAACAAGCTGAATAACAATTATTAGCAGACAAGCAACAAAAATCAGATGCAACTTCCAAGAATTTGCAGTTGTAATGCCATTTGTTTCTAAAACTTAATCTCAGTTTTACATTTTAATTCGATTGCTATGAATCAAAACACTTCCTGTGAAACTGATGGGTATTCTGTGTTATTTAAGCATCGTTTTATCCGCAGCTGTCCTTAAACATATGCATCCCCCTGTTTTGAGAAATAATCTGATTTTTCACGGAAAAGTGGCATTTTTAAATAAAACGTGGAGTAAAAAATTGCTATATGTCCAGTTCTTAACCCATTATTATAATCAGTCACATGCAGCCACCGTGAAATGCAATACTCATACCAGCGTTTAAAAACAATGGAAACTTAGTAATTGTACTCGAAAGTGGTACTGTCATTGTGTCAAGAACTGGTGATTAAATTTAAGCTGTGTTACTGGTAGACATGAAATTTAATAAAAGTTTTGAAAATGAGACTTTCAGACCAAATATTTAAATAAGATTTCTTTCAATTCACCAAAAAATCTGTATTTGCAAATTAATTTTAGTTTAATTGTACTTAAAATACTTAACTGTCATCAAATACACTTGTGCATGAGATTAAGAGAATTTTCAAATTATGATTGTTTTTAAGAAAAGTACTGAAAAAAGCATACTACTTATGAAGCAGAAGAATTATGAAAATAATCAGAGGCGAATGCGTGTTTGCGGAGCTGCGATTGTGGAGAGGGTGTAAGCGCAGGAGGAGTTTTGGGTCGTACTCTTTCACGACATTCCCCATGAAGAGTTGGGTAGATTTGATAAGGTATCAGATAAAATGAGTAGTCACAAACGGACAGATGAGGGAATGAGATGGAGCAGCTGGTAGATTAGGAGGCCAGTCAGAAGCGCAGGTGGCTACTGAGCTCATTGTAACGTCCAGTGGCATTTTCAATTTATGGAAACAGTTTTAGGGCACTCTATCCATATCAAGAAGACACTGAGAAGATCTACTAATATCCATAACGAAATAAGAATCTTTACTTGGCATTTTCAGCGCGGCGATGCAAGTCTGCTACAGCTTCACAGATCACACGCGAGTTGTAGGCTGACACTGAACTAGAGTTTCACTGTCTAGTTGCCCAGAAAGCTCCGTGAGATAGGGATGATCCGCTGTTTGCATCCTGCTCACTGCAGCACACAAGAGAGCGCGTTTAGCATGGTGCAGACAACATGCCCCTTGGACAGACATCAGCAGAACACCGTAACTTTTGCTGATAAGTCGAGATTCAATGATTCTCAGCATATCTGTATCTGGAGAGAGATTGGAACATGACACCATTCCTCTCTCCAAGAACCATCTCGGAATTGAAAACTACCTTAAAGCAGGAGCAGGAATGGGATCGACTGCTGCAAGGACTTCTGAGTCGCCTCCTGTTCAGTATAACGTCACGCTGCGCGACCTGTATGGCTATGGGAAGGACCGCACCTCATATTAGACTCATTTTCAGTTCGATATCATAACGTGGATTTTGGACATGTCTGTACTATGAGCTATCATGCGTATATAAAATGACTTTGGGAACACTACATATCTTTCTCTGTTATAAACGTATATTCGTACCAAATTTCATTATAATTTGTCCATTAGTTTTTAGAAATAGGACATAAAATACATATTCTCTTAATTTTACACACAAATGTACTGCTACTTATTAATTTTCCTACTACTTATTAATTTCATTCTAATAGCAGAATTGGATGATAGTTGTACTGAATAACAACCTTTATTTCTGAATTTAATATGGTAAAACTTCTGATAGCAGTCAGTTACCTAATGTTAGTACTTCCGAAAATAATCAGCATTTGTGAGTAAATAATTAAATAATGGATAGAACAGAAATTTTCAAACTGAAAGCCTCTCGCAGTTTCAGGAGGGGGGATGCGGACAGCCTTTTGATTACCTGTTAAGCATTTAGTTTTATCATATTACTTTTATTACTACAATCTAAAATACTTTTATTATAATTTGGGTATTTATCAACATTTTATGTACTTTTCTTGTTTTATTTGCAAAACACATTAAAACGTAATCAAAATTTATATAAATATATATGTATTTTTCGAGTTTGGGAAAGAAGAGGGTTGGAACGGTCGTTTGACAGTGGTGAAAGGCGTGCATGAGGCAAAAAGGGTTGAGAGCCCCTGCTGTAGAATACTACCAAAAATATTGTTCTCTCAGAGCCCCCCAGTCACGCCTTTGCGAAAAATCAAAATTATCGACAACGTAATTAGTGGTCTTATGTTTCTCAGCAGGGTGCTTTTTACAGTGAGTCATGAAGATTTGCATTGCAATGAATTGCCTCCAGAAAAGTGACATGCTTTTATTATGAAAATTGTTGAGTACACAATTTATTTATGAGATTGTTTCAAAATTTCACTTTTAATAATAACTTATATTGTATGAAAAGTGATGACTAATCACCAGATTGCATATCCGGTATTAAGCCTTCAACAATCTTTTTAACCTCAGGCTTCTCTAACTCCTTATTTACTGCATCCATCAAAGCAGTGTTCATCATTCTTAAAATGTCTGGTTTAAAGTTTTCAAAGACACTTTTGCCAACTGCTGGAAGCATTCTTTGCAAAACTTCTGCGAATTTTCCTCCTCCAAGGAAATTTTCGAAGAAGATATCCAATTTCTGCCATGTCAAATCCAATTCCAGTCTTTGCATTAGCAAAGTTTTATTAACAAACTTGAGTTGACCTACTCCACCTATTTCAGCCTCAGTTAGATTTATCTGGAAATTTCCATCACCTCGGAGGGGAAATATTTTCAAGAGCTTTCCGTCCAGATAGTACTTTCCCCACGAACTTACTTGAGGAAGTGTAAGATTCACTTTTAAAAAGAAGCTTTCGAGATCAGAATACATATAAGGAACTTGAAACGTAGATAAGTCTGTAACGGTTATCTGAAAACAAATAAAAGTTGAAATTGGTTTATGAACAAATTTCATGAATAATAGTATATTTCTCTGGACCTTCAGTAGATTTACCAATATTTATGATTTTTCGCCAGTATGTGTTATAAAATTTCATTCTATTGGACACTGATTAAGTTATTTACAATGATTAGATTACTTTTTAAGAAAATGAAAATAAATATAAGTAAATTAAAATTAAGATTTCAGTAAATTAAAATAAGGTAGTTATAAAGTCTCAGAAATTCATCAAATTTTTGATGAAAATACTTGAATTTCAGATGCATGTCTTCTATATTATCAAAACAATAATCAAAAGCTTCTTTATATATTTCTGAAATTAATAGGTATTTGACTTGACTATTTACTTTTTCTCATACTTTTAAAAGGATATTTACTTGCATGTGCATGAGAATATAGGAAATAATTACTAAACGGCTCCTTTACCCTCTTATCCACATATCACTTCCTCTTATATTAAAGAACAAAATGAACTTCTAATTTCATTCCATTATTCCGATTTATAATTTATTTCACATTATTTGAAAATAATGATTTTTACGATCTATCATATTAGTATTTAAACTTTTTTCCTTTTATTTGAAACTGAGGAGAAAAGTAACTAGCAAGAATATGGGAACTACTGTTGTAATTTTTTTCATCATTCAAATAAAAAAATGAAGTAGAAATAACCTACTCTAATAATATGAAGACTAATAAAATGACTCCTTTACGTATTTTGTGATTCCTATGCATCTTTAATTAATATTTTTACTCTCCATAATGCAGCTTCATCTCTGTTTGTAAATTATTGAGAGTTCTAATAATGAACAGCTTTAATATAGTTTAAATCATGCATATTGAGAAGGGGCTGTGATTCAAAATAATGGGTAATAGCAAAGAGCACGAAATCTGTTTCATAAAAAAGCTGCAAAATTATTTATAAATAGATGAAATGTTGATGCACTTTTATTCACATTCATTCAAGTAAGAGATATTCTTAGGGATGCATGAACATTTGCTGTTTGAAAGGGTTTTCATCTCGACCAAAGAGCTGGCAACATGAGTGTTTTCCTAGTATTCTTCATGTGTAATGTAAATACCAGGAAATTTCCCTTAGAATGACCTTCCCGAAGGCATTACTATCTTATTCAAATAGTTCAGGCATGCTTTCCCGTGATCGAATAAAATCAAGTAAACCGAAAAAATAGCCTTAAGGAACAAATTTACAGTAATTTAAAATTAGGCAAAAAAGCAACCTTGGTCTTGAATAAAACTCTATCATTTCCGAGAACGAATGGATGCAGGTCCCTATTTTTCAGAAGCAAAATATGTTTTGCGGAATGGGAGAAGCGGTAACCGCTTTTATACTGAAAGCAATTTGCGGAGCAAAGAAAACCCGATGCAATCTTTAGAGGAAACTAACAGCGAAACTTAAAACAACTAAGATATACTTCTAAACGCGCCGCCCAGACGGTATGGTGGTTAGGGAAGCCGGCTACGATACCAAAGGGCCTGGTCTCGAATCCCGGAGAAGACATGGCTGTAACTGTCCATTCCTTCATAGAAGGCAAACGTGGTCCACCTATCAGGTGCCTGCGTAATAAAGTGACCACCAATTCTGGCGTTAGTAGTGGCCAAGCCAAAGTCGGATTGGATTGGAATTAATGTCAATGACTGAAGAAGACAGATTTCTGTGAACATGGAATTCTCCAAGAAATTACATTTCACCAAATGATGAAGCTTTATGGGTAATCTTTGCAAACCTAAAGTTGAAAGTGTGATTACGTGTCCAACTATGGTTAATTATGGAAGATTCTTTTATCTTTCCTTTTTGAACCTAAATACTGTGCTTCTTGACGCAACATTTTAAGTATGGCCCACGTTTGACGATATACATTTACAAGGTATGTTATAAATTCTCCAAGAATTAAAGCCAGATATGGAACCTTAAATAATCGAACAAAGAACTTTACTGACACATGAGAAAATGACTTGAATGTTGAACTTCTGGATAATCCGAGCGATTTTTGAACTGAAAGAAGGATGAAATAGAATAACGGTAATCTTACTGTTATTTCTAATAGTGGAGTGCCTTTTGATGACAAAATAAAAAATGTTTCATAGGCCTTTATCAATGACTGAAGGAGAAAATCCTCTCTCAAGAGCAACCGGTTGCTATTGGATCAGTTACTACTGAGAGAGAAGTTTCTCCACTCTGATTGTAATTTTCTCGTACAATCGTTGATAATGCCTTTTTCTCCCACACTCGTTGATAATGCCTTTAAAAACATTTTCGTCTAGCCATTAAGAAAGAACATTAAAAATAGTCATTATAAGCTTGTCATTACACGGTTTCATACTTTCATCAGTTATTAAATCACTCAAGTTCTTCTGGAGTTCAACTTTCATGTCAGCTTTCTGGTATATTAGTAAAATTAGACGTTCGATTTTTAAAGATCCCATCTCTGATTTTAATTCTTGTGAAATTTATAGAATCTATGTGGTTTGTTATGCGTTAGCCAGACTAAAAGTGTGTTAAAATTTAGGGTCAACGTACAGGAATCTTGCATTTGAAAAGGAGAAATAAACAAACTTAACTAGTCATAGTCGGACATGTAATCACAGTTTTGACTTTGGTTTTGCAAAAATTATCCATAAAGATTCTTTAGCTCAGAAATGATTTTCTTTGAAGTTTTATTTTTTTAATTAATGACATTAATTCCAGTCCCAGTGATCGCTTTATTCCTTCATTTTCTTCAATATAAAAATGATTGAAACTTCTATTTTGAAAAACATTTTTTTTTCTTCAGAAGAATTGCGAGCTGTGTCTGAGTGCCTTCGAAATCGATAACGTTTTACTCAAAATCTAAGGTTCAAAAATAAAATGCTTTGTGTAAAAGTAAATTGCTTTAGTTCAAGAGGCTAGTATCTTGAACTGAATCTGTGCAGGCAGGTTTGAACGACTAAATAAGTCTTTTCTTTGGCTAAAAAAAGTAACAAATATATATAGACCTTGGTAAAATATTCTAAATCATTCGGCTCACGCTGAAAGCAAAAAATGAAGGCAACTCTCTCAAATGTAATTCTACGATTTCCATTAGTGATGTGGAGCCTCTGTGTTGTCCTTGCTTAAACATCCAGATATTGTGATACTGAAACAAATCACTTGAATCAGATTTAATAAAACCTGAGTGAAATTATCGACTACCTCATTGTCATAAATGCTAAATGTGCTCTGACCAGCTACAAGAAGACGTCTTTATCCTCCGATTTATATAAATCCCTCCCAATTTCTCTGATTTGATTAGAAATAATCAGTTACTACTGAGTTTTCTGATTTGATTAGAAATAATCAAACCAGAGAAATGTTTGTTCTCTGCTGCCGAAGATGCTAAACAGCTACCATGAAATCGATTTAATATGTAAATCTGTCTACTAACTACGGGAAGGCAACAAGTTATAGAAACATTTGTACAGCATGGACACTTGAGTTTGGAGACAGGGACACAAAGAAAACTTCATTGAGTTTGATAAAACATCTCACTACAGCATTGGAATTAAAACTCAACTAATCTACAACTGTAAAATTTTTGAATAAGTTACTTTAATGTGCATAATTTGCTTCAAAATTTTGATTTTCTGTTACAATCGGGGATGTTCAAATTAATCCGACCTTCTAAAGAGTTCTGAAGGGGATCAGAATACACAAAATAATCAATGACATACTATAATTGAATTTTCTGGAAATGTTGAAACTAATGACCTGTTTGTTACGCGAGATGTTTGTTTCAGGTAAAAATAAATTTGAATATTTTTAACTCAATTAAATAATTATAATTCCTGACTCGTATATATATCCACTTGGTTTTACTTCCAGCTCTATTGTCATGGAATCAACAGAAGTTTCAGGAAAAACCAGGCATAGCTGAATTTTTACTTTTTCTTCTCCTCTTAACTTGAGTATCTGCCATTGCCTCCCTCCAAACCTAGCTGTCATAAACCGATTTGTATATGATATGTATATATTGCCAGCCATTAAAACACTAGCACGAGTAAGCACATTAAGATTTCAGGCTTGTTGGTGAACTAAATCAACTCCAAATATGGCCACCATGAATTAGAATAATTCCTGCTTTGTCATTGCCAGAACTCATTTGCTACAGCCTTTGATAGTCTATACCAGGGATGGGCAAACGTTTTCGATCGTTTTAAAAGTTCCTTATATTGAGGTTCGAAGTGAGATGTACTGATTCTAAGGAACGAGGCTAAATGCTCATCTGTCAGTCTACTTCTGAAATAATTCTTTCTAAGGTTCATAGTTGAAAACACTTGTTCACATATATAAAATGAAGCAAACATAGCACTGATTTTCTGGGCATGAGATATTAAATTTGGGAAACTTACTTTCGATAATGATTTGTAAAACTCTAACTTTGGCATTTTTAGAAACAATTGCCTGAGATGATTGTTAGATTGCAACTCAATTAATTCAAGCTGCAAATCTGACCTCACTGCTTCACAATTTACGTTGAATGGCATGGTAAAAATATCCAATTCTGCTTGAATGGCACTGAAATCTTGAAATCTGCGTTCGAACTCAAAATGCAGTTTTTTCAAGCTATCTTCATAATTCTTAAGGTTCTCTTCATTTACTGAGGGTATTGAATTTAACCTCGGAAAATGAGATAAGTCGTTCTTACCTAGCTGCCCAGCAAACATATTAAGTTTTAGTTTAAAAGCTTTGAAATGTGACCAAATATCGTGGATAAATCGATTTTTCCCTTGCATCTTGACATTCAAGTTTTTCATATGACAAAGAAGATCTGTTAAAAATGCAAAGTCTGAAAGCCATTTTGTATCTTCTAACATTTCATACTCCGCAGAACACTGTTTCTCATGGAAGAACGACACAATGTCGTCTTTCAGCTGCCAAACTCGCTCGAAAACGCATCCTGCACTAAGCCACCTTACTTTCGTGTAATACAGTACATCAGAGTATTCAGATTGCACTGACTGAAAAACTCGAAATAGCCTCTGAGTAAGCCCACGAGGACAAATAGTATTTATAAGATT
>KK122496.1:197520-207617 GCA_000611955.2 Stegodyphus mimosarum
TATGCTACAATGTAACTTGCATGTGTAGCTGCTTCTTGAATACTGTTTACCTTCTTGAAAAATTTTGCCGGCCTGATAATTTTTTACAAAGACTTTCTGGATTTTGTTTTTCTTTTTTATATTCGGACATTGCTTCGTAATTGGAATTCTTATGCTTAGATGTGAAATGACGGAAAATGTTATATTCTTTGAAGACTGCTACAGCTTCATTGCAGATAAGACACACTGGTTTATCTTTTACAACTGAAAAAAATATTTCCATGTCCATTCATCATTAAAAGCGCGGCACTCTGAATCAACTTCACGTTTCTTAGTAGCCATTTTGGGGTTGAAATATTTTACGAATAACTCAAACAAGCACTAGCTACGTTATACTTTTAATAATTTCACCACTATTCACAATGACGCTATATGTCCACAATCTTTCAACACGCAATCAATAATATTAGAACTCGCGCCAAAAGAAAAAGCCGCTAGATGGAGCTTAAAATGCGCAGTCTGCCACATGTGAGGTCTAATTCACCTATATTGAATTCCCATATGTCTGCTCCACAAGAAAAAGATAACGCTTGTTGGCGCCAATCTACAGCTATAACTAACAAATAACTTCCGCTTTTAACACTTTACCGATTGAAAACTGCCTGTGTTTGCTATTTCCTTCGATTTATGTTTTGTAGAACAAAAATAGAGAATATAAACAGATTACCAGCTCTTTGAAAAAAGGAAGAAAAAATATAACATTTAAACAAAGTAGAAAAGGAGATGGATAGATAATATATGAATATTTCTATTAATTTGCCTCTGACCGGCAAATTAAAATTCTATCTGCGGGCCGGATAGAACCTTCCGGCGGGCCGTAGTTTGCCCATCCCTAGTCTATACTGTGCAGAGCATGTGACATCTTATACCAGATCTGTTAAACAGGAAGTGGTTTTAGGGTTTTAGGGAAAGGGAGACAATTATAAGCCTTAATACACTAAAAGTGCCACGCTGGTTGATCAGTTTGCCAGACATGCGCATGAGATGTGATCAACAGCAGTATTCAGTCGCAATTATTATGATGCGTAAGACAAGATTCCAACAAGCAGCTCCAGGAAACATACTTCATTGTGATATTATATGATAAAGATGGATTTGTCTAATAAGGCGATGCCACGCCATTCATGCCTCTACGTACATGATTCAACGCATCATTATAGCAGTAAAAGCCTGTACCATTAAAAGTACGCAAAGCAATTGTCACAATGAGAAAGTGTGGGATCCCTAAGACGAAATTTTATCGTACTTGCAGTCACTTCTTGTGGTACCATATAATGTATGGTGCTAGGTTTCCTTGATGTCGTTCTACGTCCCACCACAGGTGTTAATCGTACAAGACATTTGTCCTTTCAGACACTGGGACTTCGAGGTCCATTTAAGCGTGACTGTGCGTGTCACTCCTTCCTTCTTTCCTGAACCTGTTAGTTCTATATTTATAAGATAGTCTATGGACTTCAATTAACATGAGCAGTTGCTTTGTGATGTAACAATCTGCAGCTGAAACACATAATTATTCTCCCGTAATCAAACTCAGGCACATGCTGCTGTACATTCAGTCTTTCCGTAGATTTGAGTAGCGAGTCAGGAATATAACTAATTTTAAAATTCCATAATCCGTTATTGACATTATTTTTTTCATAAGAAGCAGTGCTATAAATGACGAAATATATAAATGAATGGCAGTTACTTTTTTTATCACTATTCTTTTTCCAACCAATTATTCTATTTTCCAATATTCTTTTCCCCTACTACCATGGCCTCTTTTTGCCCTAATTTAAAGCCGGAAACAATGCTGTGTTCTTGTCTGCAAGAACGGAACTGCCTACTGTACAGTGTGAACTGAATGTAACTTTCGTTCAATTCGCTTTTTCTAACTTTGCGTATGTTGTATCACAAATCGTAATGTTATTTAGCTCATTTGTTGTTCATTAATGCATATTCATTAATTTAAATTTAGGAAAGCGTATCTCAGAGACATAATTAATGACGTTTTCAATTATTCCGAATTTGCTGACATGTGAGTGCTGTAAAGCCATATTAAGTGCAATAAAATAATTTAATCCACATAAACAAAAATGTTTAGTTAATATTTCGCTTTTTCTCACGCGATTTCACACATTTGCGTAATCGTTAACCGGTTAGTAATATCTTCTCTTATATCGCTAATGTCGCTAACAAATTTCCACCAAAATTTGTGTTAAAATAACACACCGCATTATGATTGTTGGAGAAGTTAAACAACAAGAATCAGATATTACGCTGATCCTTGTTGTTTAATTTCTCCAAATTTCCAACATCTTAATGACTAGCTTTCCCTTCTTAAAGTTTTTTGTTTTGTTCTGTTCAATTATGCATATCAAAGTATATTTTTATATTTTAATGATAAAAATAAAACTTTACGCAAATTTTTACGATTTTTATAAAGTTAAAATTTGAATTTGGAAACCAATACTTTTATTGTAACTACATAATATTTCAAATTAGATCATGAAGTATTTCTTGAAACAGAATAATTATGTTACAGAAAAATTTAGACTTTAAATTGGCGTGCATTTCATGATAGGTTTTTTATGAGCTGCAGTATTTAAATCAGTAGCAAACCTTGTATCCTTTCACATTAACATGCGTTGATTTCAAAACGTATCAAACTTGACCAAGAATATATTGAAAATATTACTAATATTAATATTTATATCAACGCTCTGATTATATTTATATTTAGATCGAAGAAAAATATGTTACAAATAATATTTTTCTTTTGAAAAACTTAAAAGGGGGAAAACAGTGTCCGAATTTTTAATGATTGGAGATAATATATTATCAGAGTTGGAACATCTTTCAAGAATAATATTCATATATAATATTCACATATTATATATGAATATTATATATGAATATTATTCTTGTACAACGTTTGTCTCAAAGATGTGTGACTTCACTTTTCTGAAATGCTGCTCAAGCAAGGAAACATCTTGAGCTGAATGAATTACAGTACTTAGGTCGGTGTGATGTTCTGCATCGTTCTATGTAACTTACCTGTTGAATAGCCTGTTCCATTATACTAAGTCTAAATAACTGTATCTTTAATCCTTAAGGAAGGTTATATACTTTTTTCCTCTTTTTCTGGTGTGTATGAGTCATGATTATATAAGTGCTTGAAAATTCTAACTTCTCGATAATGACTCTACGGTTTTTATAGAAAGTAGATTTGTTTTCAACTGAATCAGTAGCCATCATATCTCTGTTTATCAAGATGATTTGCTGCTTTCGCATCAAGCTTTCGTATCTTGCTTAGTTGTACACTTCCATTATCCATCAGTATATGATTGTAGTATACTGTAAAGAAAAAACGGATATTGTTCGGAGAACAGCCTTGGCGCCAAAAAGGGAGAAACAGCTTATTGTGGTATAGCAGGCAATAGTTGTCATTCGATGACGTACTTCCTCTAGGTAGACAGCCGTAATTACTTTTCCCTTGCTAAGGGATTATCTGTAGTATTTATTATTAGTATTTATTATTGTGGTATAGTAATTAAAGGGAGAAACAGCTTATTGTGGTATGGCAGGCAATGGCTGTCATTCGATGACGTACTTCCTCTAGGTAGACAGCCGTAATTACTTTTCCCTTGCTAAGGGATTATCTGTAGTATTACTTATTATCTGTAGTATTTATTATTAGTATTTATTGCAATGTAGTAATTAGTATTTATTATTGTAGTATTTATTCTGTAGTATTTACTTCCGGTGGCATGATGAAATGTCGCCCATACCCTTAAAGAAGCCAAGTTGGCGCAACCAAGGCTGCCCTCCGAACAATATCCGTTAAAACTGTTAACATTTCTCATATATGTGCCTACTACAGTTCTCTCTGCATTGAATTGTATTGTATTATCCTATGAAATTCAGAGGATTTTAATGTTTTCCAGCGGAAAAAAAGGAAATGATTTCTTTCATTATGTGATATTTACATTTAGTGGATCTATGTATGGAACGCAAGAAGTTTGCCACTAGTGCAATATTTTTTGAGATACTGGATACGTATACAAGGGGGGTTTTCAAATCATACTTAAACGCTGTTTATTATTGACAACGGAGGATTTTCTTTAAGATTTCGTTGCTTACGCTAAGTCATATTTACCCTACTTTTCAATTTTAGGTTATGAAAGAACAAGTTCAATTTAGAATAGGTATATATTAAAAATATAACAATCGTAATCGATACACATAATTACGTAACGTATGTTTTCAATAAGTAACTGCTGAATTTGCAGGGTCAAAAAGAATTGCTGTCAGAAAATATACTCCATAACGTTATTATTTCTTACCTCCTTAATTTTTAATGTCATAGTTGCGAGATTTTCATAGACGTTTATATCTAGATTTTGCAAATGCAGGGGATCTAGAACCGGCATCTTGATAGATGGAATCCCCGATTTCATCTGCTCTCGAAAGTTTTCAAGTGCTTCTCTCAAATAGTTTTCCAAATCCGGATCTGGTTCTACGTGTAGGCTGTTTTCTGCAGATGATACAAAAAATATTCATTGTAATGATTTCAAGCTTTAGTTTTCAAAAAAAAATCTTTAAATGATAATTCATTTTCATGGATTCCTGCTACCAACCTGATTCCCCTGGGCTCATTTTGTACAATGCATAAAATTAAAGGATAATTTAGAAATTAACTTTTACTTGTGATGTACTGAAATAAATTATTCTTTTCTATAGAAATTTTATCACAGCCATATTATATTGCTTAGTTATCGGAGATTTTGAGAGTAAAAGATTTGTAGAGGACATGCATGCTGACTACGAATAAACTGTGATGCTTTTATTATTTTGGACATCAGTAGTTTGTTAATTATGTTATCATCCCGAGCCGTTATGCAGCCAAGTAACATATTAACACAAAATAATTTATATCACGAACTAAATCTCTTAGGATTAAAACCAAATTTTTCTAGGATCGTATATACGAGTTTCCGGAGAAGCTGGGCTAGCTAATCTCGGCATCTTAAGACATGCCGAACATATTCAAAAGTAGTGAGATTTGACGCAAATGTTGGAGCTGCAAACCATTGCAAAGTTTTGCTCCGATTACAGAACTTCATCAGTGTACCTGTGGCCAGTTGCAGAATTTCTTTTGTACAATATGCAGGGCATTGAGGCCATTTATCATAATTCCTTCTCAGATAAGTAAATTGTTGCCGTGACACCTAAGTCTTTCGCAGGCATTCTGCGTATTTATTTCATGCCATAAATTTCTTCGTAATTTTTTCCTTTTGAAGAAGTAGGGAAGCTTCTGTCAGTGTCCCTGGAATCGACAGACATTTATTTAAATGTATGTAAATCTAGGATTTTTTCGCGTAATTTCATACATTTTACATAACGTATGTCTCTTCACACATACTTTGATGTTCTGTGAAATAATTTAACCTCTGAAGGCATCCAGCAACACCTGATTACTGTGCAATGTACCAATCATTTAATGACAACCCTGAGATATACATACATTTCTTCTTTACTTCACTTCGCTTTTAAGAAAGATTCATGGCCTTATTAGACGTGCGTACGCGAAATCTAGAAAGGAAGTTTTGAGAAACAACGCGTTGCTTCCGAAAGTAGTTCAAACAGCAAGCTTCTCTCCACAACTGTTAGGTAAAAGTTGCTTTCAGCGACCTATTTCGCGTACGTACTCGTAAATGTTTTACGATGCTGAAGAAAAGATTGTACAAGAAGCCCTGTTTCGTGTAGTTCAATAATCAGAGGAAGCTTCTGTCTGTGTATAGCATACTTTTAGAAAGTCTTCCGTAATACTTCTGGAAGGAATGTGGTTCTAGGAAAAGTTTCTTACTGCGTTTTGAATCCCTAGGTCTGTTAAGGTTTTCATTTAGTGTATTTTTGATAAATGGAAGAAATCTGAACACGATTATGCATTTTACGTTAAGAGATTTTTATGAAAATCAAAATTACAGGTATTAAGGTTTGATTGACAAAGAACATGCAGATTTAGGGAAGTTTTGCAGCGTTTTTTTTTCAATTACTTAGGACAAACTATGCGATAGTGAAAGTGCTTTTGAGTGAACAGCATTCCGAACTATTCACATGCATAGAGAAAACGATTAACCTGAATTTCCTCTTTTGGAATCCGCAGACACAATAAAGATAGGATATTAATCGATGATTTTCATTTTTTTCCCATTATATCCCAGTCTCTTTTATCCTTCCCAAGCTAAATCTCCGACGACTACGTTTAATACATTTGAAGTACCACACTGCGCTTCCTAGTTTTAGAAAATGAGCTACACCATCCATGAAACTAAATTACACATATTTATACTATATATATTAAATAGGTTGTATATTTAACATAACATTCTTCCTTTTCGTTTTATTTAGACTTTAAATTTGTTATTTGGTATGATTTCTCAGAAGCTTTTCTTGAGACCTGGCAGTACTCTATTGCTTTTTTTATATATACTTGCTTTTTCTTCCTTTTGCTCCTTTTCAGTTTCTGAAAGGTTTCAGAAAAACGCTTTATTCATGCAAAGCAGAAAAAATTGTATTTGACAGCATGTAATTCTTCATTAATTCCTAAACTTACTTAGAGCCACAATATATATAAGTAGAGTTCCGTAACTTGGTCGTTTTTTATTTATTTGTATAATTTACATGCTAATAGACGCGCAGGTGCATATTTTCTCTTGGGCTCCAGCCTCCTAATAAATAATGTGTGTGCACCTGAACTTGTATACTTAATAATGTAGAAGCTTACTTTGACTGGTTTTTCGTTCACAACTGCGTCTGAATTAATATTTCTTAAATTGTCTTTTAATTCTGAATTCTGTGTACCAATGTATTTTCAAATAATTCTTCAGAAGAAATTTTTGAATATTCACTGACATGTGAAATAAATTTTTAATGAGCTACACGCAAATTTTTCTCACATTTTGGTAATTTTAATTTTCTTATGTTTTGCTGATTTTACTTGATTCTTATACGTTACCAAAATTGTTGTCCATAAAAAAAGAGATTTCGTTCGAAGTGTTTTTTTGTTTGCTAATAAAGTTGACTGCGGAGGGACTTTTGGAATATTTAATGCAGCTGCAAGATTTGAACTTCAGCTGTTAATAAGAATTTGATATTAATTATACCCCTTTTATTACTTAATATCATAAATTTATCTCTTGATACTTAGTTAATCTTCGACTTCATAACCAAGCAAGTACTAGCGGGTTCGTAAATAAGAAGACAGGTTTTATTCCGGGTATTTTTAGTTGTTAATAAAGTTAAATAGTTTTGCATTACGATTTTATAAAATATTTGATATAACTAATGAAATCTACTATTTATCATAAAATATTTAATAGAACTAACGAAATCCGCTATCATTCACATCCCTTTTATTACTTGGTACTATACTAGTGTTTTGAGAGTTACCCAGTTCTCAGCTTCATGAAGTTAAAAGCAATTGCAATATCAGAAATTAACTTAAGGGTTTGCTATCTTACTATTATGAAATCTACAATAAAAAAAAACATGATAGATATCAAACAAACACTACGAAGCTAAAGCATTTTAATACTCATGAATGATCATTTTTATAAATGATTCAATTTTTTCTCTATGCACTACATGTGTTTTTTTATTCTTAAAGAATTTGAAATATGTAGCTAAAAACTACGTAGCGACGTAAAATCAAAAACATTTAATATTTTCCGTTATTAGTTTGCTTCTTAGTTTGGTAAAATATCTTATCAATGTTTTCAATGCATGGACTTTGGAGTTAACTGTTATTAAATTATACTCTATGTTTCTAATTTTCCAATATTGTAATAATTTTATACTAATAGCTACTGATAAAAGGTCAGTAATACAAGTAAACTCACTGCACTCAAGGGGTGCTACTACGTATTTAAGACAATACGTAGAAAGCAAAGATAGCATTAAATTAGCAAGTATTCAGAAACCTTACTTTAAGAATAGGAAACTCTACGATTTTCCTCCAAGCTACAGAAAATTTTTAAACTAAGTAAACACAAAAACAGAAATACTTATTTCAGCCGGAGCCATACTAGCATTAGGCTTTCTATACGATACAGACGTTATGGAGTCAGGATAGGTGGAACTCAATCCTCCATCCTAATTTCAGTTTATTACCTCCTTCTAAAGACATGAGTCCAAACCTCGTTAAAATAGAAGATCTCATAAAGAGAAATGAAGATACCTCAGTCACAGTCAGATTTTAAAAGCGAAACATCCATTGTGGAGATCCAGCCAACTTGACCCAAGGTCAAAGAGGAAAACAAGTTTGTTAACGATCCTTAATGCATTCCTTTAGTTTTGGGGTCACGCGGAAATTTATGGATAGACTTGGTATTACTAAGGAGAATAGGTGCCATCAGTGTAGAGAACTGAAAAGTCTTAAATGAAGAATATCAAAGCGATCATAACATTATCAAAATTGATGTTCATAACTTTGATTATGCTAAAGAAAGAAAACAAACTAAGACTAAAACTGCTAGACTTGCTTAAATTCCGGCAAAAACTCCACAACAGATAAGATTTCCCTAAGGGCTGCTAGGGTAAAGAAGATATCTTTAAAGATATAGAAGACACAACAAAACTCGTGACGGAACTATACCACATCAGGAAAGAGATTCAAAATGCGACACCGTCATGCACAAATAAAATCTCTGGTAGACACAGGAGTTACCCCCTCGAGCAAGAAAGTACGGGGGGGTACAGAATACGCTACCAACGTACAAAGCGGAAGACAGGAAAGAAAACAGGAGAAAATACAAAAGAGTTCATTCAGACTACAAGCAGAAAATGTTTACCACAAAGAGGACCTCCTGGAACAAATTCTGTGACAGCATTACTATCTCTCCCCCTTCGGCTCACATTACGATCTGGCCAAAGCTTATTCCACCCCTCCAGCTGTGCTTCACTAATTCCTACAACTACAGCTGAGCGCCATAAAAAAAGCAAATGACACCGAAACGCAAAACGTGGAAGACACATTAAAAAGAGATTCCTAACTCCCACCTTCCTCAAGACGAGGTTACTAATGAAACAATACAGCGTCACCTCAAGAAAACGAGTTACAATTTAATTCCGGATACTTCGAATGACCCATCTTTCACAGAAACGGAGATAATGAAATTTATAGAGTTCACAAGAAGAGGAAAAGCTCCACGGCTCAATCAATTTAATATTGATTTAATAGAGGAAATACGCTTTTCGAAAGAAGACGCTATACAAGAGTTATTCAGTGCATGCCTTAAAAAAGGGTATTTTCTGGACACGTGGAAAGAGGCGGAACATATCCTCTTCCAGTAGGAAAGAAACGTTAGCGCAAAGCCATCCCATACCGTCCTATCATCCTGCTTTTGGCCTGGGCGGAGCATTAAACAGTTTACTAACACAAAGATTCACCTACTACACCCACTCGGATAGCAACAACCTACTAAACAAAGCGTAGTACGGATTCTCAAGCGAGAAATCCATCTTGACAACCTACACAAAGCCATTACGAATAACAAGGACAACGGGCAACACACATGTGTGATCTTATTTGATGTCGCTTCGGCATTTAACCCTCTCTGGTGGCTGGCCTTGCTCTAACAGCTGATTCACCTAAAATGTCCAAAAGCATTTTTCACCCTTATCAAAAGTTACCTCAACAACCGAAAAGTAATTTATGAAAGATGCGGTGGGAATAACTATACCAAAGGAGCATCACAGGACTTATTCATAAGTCGCATTCTATGGAGCATCACTGCTAACACGGATTTAAGCACTGAGTTTGAGGACAACGCTCAGATTCAAGTACACGAGAATGATTTAAACCTAATCGTAAGTGGAGGCAATAGGACGACCATAAAATCGAAAGGCCACAAAGCCCTAGATAAAAATACAGCAAGGATTGAAAAATGTAAACTAAAATTTAACGTAGAGAAGACCAAAATGATAGCCTTCCGAAAAGGTAACAAATTGGTAGACACCCGCCAAGAATCAAATGGCAAGAGATATCACTCCGATGCCAGGACACACTTAAATAT
>KK122496.1:213477-276942 GCA_000611955.2 Stegodyphus mimosarum
AGCTTTTTTTTATCAAAAATACGTAGTTTTAAGCAAAACTGCATAGTGAAAAACTTTGTTATAAAGCCATCCCATGTAGGTTCACCGCACTAATAGTGTTACAATTTTAAAGAATCAACCAAATGACCATTTCACTGATTTCAGTTGAATTATACTTAAATTCATTCCATGCAGTGTCGGGTCTGAAATACTCATATCATTTACAGCATCGCTTCAAACATAGGCTTTATAAAGAGTTCATTAAAATACTGCTGTTAAAAATGGTCATAATTTTCCTACTAGTGAAACCATTCTTACCTTATCGTGAAGTGTTACTCTCGTTGTTTGTTAATTTCTACTCGCACAATCCAGCTGGTCCACTTGCTCGCAGAACAGGAGCGATGAGGGATAGAGGGGATAAAAATGAGGAAGTATGATTTTAAAAACAATCTTAGAGTATAGTCTGTAACTGACTGAAAACGTATTGAATGAACACCGACTTCAACTCTCCCTACAGTAACAATAATCCTCTCTCTAAACAGGCACGACATCTTACGAAACATTTTCAGCCTCTTGGAAAATTTTTCTGAATAAGCTTCTTTGAAAGAGCTATTGAGGATGAATTAGAATGTGTTAAGACAATATTGGTATTTATATTTGTCAAACATGTAATTCTGACTATATTATTTTATAAGTAGATTATAGTCAATGAATGTGAAGGAGATTTTGGCGCTGAGATTGAGCGTAAATCTCAATGAAAAAGCGATAGCTAATTTGAAACACCAAAAACTATACGCACTGTAACAGGATTTTTGATAATTACATCCCATTCCATTGAAGGAAATTTAAAAATTGTTTATAATTTAATAAAACTCGCTAAATTTTTAAAATTTAATGCTAAATAATCACGTATTACTGATCGCTTCATATAGTGACATCAAAGAGTTAACTCAAATTTCTGTGCTGTGTTGTACGTAAATAAAATATCAAGTAAGTAATTTGTAAATGAAACTTAACTAATTATTTAATTTTTAATTATACTAAATTCATTAAATTACACCTTGAAAATTAAAAGTACGAACTGAATGTCAGCATTTATCTTGAAACTTTGCTTTAATTTTCGATGCAATTGAACAACTTTATAATTGCATTGTTGCTTGGCCATCTTCCGCAGTATTTCACCGACACGTTTGCTCAAGGGCAAGTGTCTAGGGAGGATCTTATAATGATATTTGGTTACATACATTATATCGTAAGTTACATTGCATTTAATTGCAGGCTGACATAGATCCCAAAGTTGCATAAAAATATGCTAGCACATAAAAGTAAAAGATTATATTATTACAAGACAGTCCCTAAACTATATTATTAACTGTTACGTTTATTCTCAAGATTAAATTGGCCATTACTCGAGAAGGTAAGGGCAGATTACCAAATCTCATTAGCTGAAATATTATCGTTGGTTGGTAACTTATGAATTTTTCAGTTAAGTAGCAAATAACAATGAGAGTATGGGGAATCAATGAAAATAATATACCGCTGGAAAATTATGCAAATAGCCATCCATAAATTATACAGTACGTACCAAAATTTTGTTGCAATGGATTTTGGTGGATTCATGGACCGTAGGCTCGTTTCCATCATGTTCCATAAATGTTTTAATAGGAAATATTCAGAGGACTTTGGGAACCAAGTCATGGTATTCAATTATTCAAATCTTGGTACACAGATCTCTGGAACATTTTAAATTAAGTTTCGAAAGAAGGTTTTAAAATTAATTTTTGAATGAATGCTGTAAATGTTTCACAGAATTGTGTTTCGCCATTTGTAGGTTTTTGATGAGATAGATGATAAGTAAGAATTGATTAAAAAATTGTCATTGATATCATTACTTACTTGTAATTTGAGACCGTGTAGAAAAGTTAAAATTTTAAAGCACCTTTATTACTTTGCTGGAATAGCTGTCACGTAAATTTTTGAAATGTTTCTAGTTTTCCAAAGATTCGGTTTAGCTTAATTGACTATAGCATAACACTCGAGAGAGGCTATCTGCCTAAAGGAAGGGATGTATTCGTAGTGGACTTTATAAGGCAAGCAGGCTCGTATACACGTTACACACGGAAAAAACCACGAAAATACCCATGCAGTCAGCCAGTTCGCGGGATTCGAACTTCGGATCGAACTACCAGTGTTCAGAGAGTTCATCTCTCGGCCGCTGGTAGCCCGTTTTTTATGGATTTTCAATGCAAAGTTATCTATTCTTTAATGTCCATATGTTATATTAATAGATATAATGCTTTAAATAATTTTCGTTGAGATTTAAATAGACAGACTAAAATTTTTTTAAACATCTGTTTAAGGAAATATCCTTTCAGTGAAATCAGTACTAAACGATGATAAATTTTATTTATATTTTTTTCATGAAGCTTTATGAAGTTTTTAGACAAATTTAACTTTTTTATGTAATTCAATGCCATTTCAAATTCATTGATTTTAACAGCTCTACACTTTATTTTCCATGTTTGTTAATCCTTTTAACTATTGCACTTTTGATAATTCCAACGGCGATGTCATGCGTACAAAAAGAGCTTGTTAAGAAATTAATAATAACTTTTACATTATTAATAATCCTCGTTTCAAAATTACAATGCTGTTATCATGATTAATAATGATATCATATTAAGAAAAAATCCTCATTCTCGCAGGACATCGAGAGTTTCTTGCTGTTTGTTTAATACCAATTATTACTGCTTAACTGAGCTATGTCATAAATTATTAATGAAAGATACTTACTGTCTGATACAGGAACTGCAAAACTACGGATGACCACCAACAGGAAAACTATGGTTGCTGACAGCATTTTTAAAAGATTCTTCTCCTGCAAAAATAATAGCTTATGTACAGCGCAGCTAATATTTCTTGCAAATCCAAGTGAGACATGAAGAAACGTTTCGTTCTACTTACGATAACACAATTTTAAGAGGATTATGTTTATAATTTTATGCAACAGTTTGCAACATCAATTACTTTATGCATTTCTTTCTTTTTTACATACGCATCTCCTCAAGAATAATGAAACTAGCGAGCTGTTCTAAGGCGATAGTAGAATAAGTATAGAATACTAAGCTGAATGGAAAAAGAATGAAGTGAAAATGTAATTAGTGAATCTTATTTTGAAATCAATCCCCGGTATCTAATTTTTATTCTGCTAAAAAGCTCTTTTAAGTGAGTTAGAAATCTTTGAATTATTACTGATGTGTTTGAACATTTTGACCCAAAAAAGTAAATTTTTATTATTGTAGACAACGGTATATTGATAAATTTCCTTACTTTTTTAATCTTATTCTTTTTGAAGGATAAAATGCGAGATGAGTTTCTTTAACTCTTCATTAAGAATGGCTTCGCTTGTCTCTGAAAGCAGTAATTTGCTTTATTCGATTCATTACAACTTCAAGTTGAAGACAGCTTGTTAAACAAATTTTGTTCAGAAGCTTTCTTTTTCTTTACCTTTTTTGATTTAAGGCTTATGTATTTACAGTCTGATTTAAATGCTTTCTACGTTTCAGGAACAGAAAGAAGAAATTGCTTGAGTAAAATTTCGAAACTAATAGATTATTAAATTGCTTTATGTTGGGGGAGCACGAAAAGAGGTCCCTGCTTGTTATTTTCTAAATCAATCTTAGTGAACTCAATACTTGCTTGAATACGAAGTAATTCTACGGCTCTTTCTTGTCACTTGATTTTCTTTATATTTTTTATCTCTTTGCTCTTCATCCGCAGATAGCGGTGCAGTTCTGGATTCTTTACTTTACTGTCACTTACACAATATTTTAGAATGTTTTGTTACAAAATTCGAGGTTTCAGTGTGTTTCAATTATTAGTGCTTTGTTACGTATCATTTTTAAGAGGCACCTACTGCATATGATATTTAGAAAGCATTTTTGTATTTGTATGTACATATTTTTCACACCTTTCTTATAACCATTTTATTGAAGTTCAATTTAATCTTTAGTTTATTTATTTTGATTTAGTCTGCGCAAGTTTCAAATACTCAGATTCGGAGTCAAAGCGAAAAAAGCTTCAAATATTAATAAAATTTCAATTTATTATTGTATTATTGTATCTATCATTTTTCTATATCCAAGTTTCTGTATCAATTCTGTATATTCTAGGCAAAATATTTTAAAGAATTTAAATAATTATAAATTTTTTGGCTATACATAAGCCTTGTAAATACAGTATCAATTTGCGTAATACTCCACGGTTACTTTCGAAGTAAAGTACCTATCGAAATAATCGCAGAAAGTGCAGTAATTTGGAATGCTTGATTATGTATCATGCTGTAGCCGACAAAGAAGTGAATATACTCCTTAATAAATAACATCATATGTTTTCAACACTTATCAATGCAAATAGAAGTTTGTTGCAAATAACGACTGAAGCTTGCTCTCCCGGTTTCAGTTATTATTTGCATAAAATCATTGTTTTCATACACTATAAAATTTTTTGACGGCTATCTAATGTTTCGTTTCATCCAATTACAAATGGCTATTTCGCTCAGGAAATGTTTTTGCGCTATTGTATCAGTGAATAAATCAGTAACACTGAAGAATTACTACTTTTCAAGATAAACTGAAACTAACAAACCAACACATGTTTTGACGTATGTGTGTATGTGAAAAATAAAATTCACCTATTAAATCAAAGAAACTATCTCAGCATGAGTTAGTAGTTGAAACTGCAACTTTGTTTAAAGCTTCTTATCTTAAATTTGCTTTCCATTTCTTTTCACTTTGACTGCGTTCAGCTTATGGCATCAAACGCCTTTTTCATGTCCTCAGCTGTATATGACGTTTTAAAATGATTGTCCAACGAAATACGTTATTCAACAGATAAAATAAAATGTAATTAAAAATGCTTCAAATGAGGCAGAACGTGAACTACAAACAAAGAAGTACAATGGAAATTATTTTAATTTTCAGGTACTCGTGTCATGTACCTGAAGTAACAAGGTAACTACACTTAAGAGCAAAATTACGAGAATTTACAAATTATGTTTATTTTTACCAAATGTATTGAACCAAAAATACTAATTATGCCGTAGAAGAATTACGAAAATATTCAGAGTCGAATACGTAAGCGTACACATGCATGTTTGCGGAGCTGTGATTGTAAAGGGGATGCAAGGGGTTTCAGCGATTTGTGTGCCGGTACTCTTTCACGACATTCCGCGTGCTTCTACACTGGTGAAATAAATTAAGAGAATTTGCATATTTTATCGAATTGCATGAAAAGAGCTGAACTGAAGGAAAAACCACTGCTTTTAGATAAAAATGCAAATCTTGTATGGCAAATACGTAAGCGTACACGTGTGTGTAGGTGAAGCCAGCACCAAAAACATGCTTTATAAGTACGTGGAGGGTAAGACGAATTCCGTTCGCTAGCACGACTCGGCGAATTTCTTGGTGTTATCTTGCAGCAATCGGTTAAATTGATATCGGAACAGTAAAAATGCGTAACCACCAAAGTTTTAGATGATGGAATGAGGTGGCGTATTGTGGAGAGGCTAGAAGCGGGCCAATCGCAAGTCAAGCTATGCAGAGAGTTTTATTTAACGTCCAGCGTCGTGGGTAACCTATGGAAACAGTTCCAGGATACTGGATCCATCGAGAGAAAGCCTGGGCAAGGTCGTTTAAGAGACACGACGGCCAGAGAAGATCGCTATTTGTCCATTTTAGCGAGGCGTAACAGAGAGACTACAGCTTCTCAGCTCTCTCGGGACCTGTATGCAGTCACAAGAACCCCGGGTATAACAAAGGTGACTGTTTCCGAAAGACTGCATGAGAGGGGGTTGTTTGCCAGAAAACCGGCTGTTTGCGTTCCGCTCACGTCTACGGACAGGAGAATCCGATTAGCATGGTGCAGACAGCATAGTGATTGGAATACGGGCAATGGGCGACCGTTCTGTTCATCGAGGAGTCCCGTTTTAGCTAAAACACCGATTCTCGTCGTACTTTCTTACGGAGAGAGCCAGGGACCCTCTACCTACCCTGCAATGTCCTCGAAATCAATAATTATGGCGGTGGCGATGTAATGGTTTGGACAGGCATCATGTTGGATAGCCGCACACCCCTCCACATCTTTGACAGATGCTCTGTAACTGTGTGAGGTATAGGGATGAGGTCTTGGAGCCCTATGTTCGCCTTTTCCGGGGTGCAGTGGGCCCCGAGTTCATCTGACAGGACGATAACGCGAGGCCACATAGAGCTCTTCTGGTCGACGGCTTTCTCGAGAGTGAGGATATTCGCCGGATTGATTGGCCAGCCTGGCCTCCAGACCTCAACCTGATAGATCATGTGTGGGACGCTCTGGGGAGGGCAATTGCAACTCGCAATCCCCATCCGAGAACCCTCCAGGAACTGAAAACTGCATTGCTGAATGAGTGGGACCAATTGCCACAGGCACTGATAAACTGCCTTATTTCCAGTATGACATCACGCCACGAGGCCTGTATAGCTGTAAGAGGGGACCATATTCCCTATTAACCCATTTCTTTTGTGTCTTCTGCAACCGCTGTTTCAGACCTTCAGACTCCCATGAGTGTTACACACGAACATGTGTGTCTATTATAGCTATTGAATGTTCATTTTGTTTGTATTATATCAACCTATGTTCACACCAAATTTTATTAAAATCTGTGCTGTAGTTCCGAAGATCGTAGATCAAATATGAAAATTCTCTTAATTTATTTCACCAGTGTAGCAAGACTTCGGTAAATTTGATAAAGCATCGGGTAAAATGAGTAGCCACGAACGCACGGATAGTGGAATGAGATGGAACAGTTGGTCAGTCACAAGCGCATGTGGCTACAGAATTTCAGTGGATAACCCAGTGTTGTCTGCAATTCGTGGAAACAGTTTCAGAACGTGGATCCATATCAAGGAAACCTGGGAAAGGCAGACCAAAATCCACAACAACGAATGAGGATCGCTATTTGGCACTTTTAGCGAGGCGAGACGGAATTGGTAGAGCTTTGTAGCTTTCACATGAGCTTTATGCTGCAACTAGAATCCGTGTTTCACTGTCTACAGTTGCCCGAAAACTTCTTGATGTAAGGCTGTATGACAAAAGACCCGCTACTTTCGTCCGGCTCACTGTAGCATACAAGACAACGAGTTTAGCATGGGGCAGACAACATGCTGTTTGGACCAGATTTCAGTGGAGCATTATGCGTTTTGCAAATGAGTCGAGATTCAATCTAGACACCGATTCTCGGCGTACTAGTATCCGAAGAGATCCTGGAACAGCATACCATTTCTCCCTCATCAAGAAAACTGCTCATTACGCGATGGAGTTGTAATAGTTTGAGCAGCCATTATGTTAAACGGCAGCTCCCCCCTGCATGTGTTTGACAAAGGCTCTGTTACTTCTATGAGATATAGCGAGGAAATCTTCGAAAATTTTCGACTTTTTAGGAACGCAGTTGCGCTTGGGCTCCTTTTACAGGACGATAACTCTCTTCCACATAGAGTTCCGGAGGCGGACGATTACCTGGAAAGTGAGGATACTTGGATACTTGCCGTATGAATTGGCCAGCCAGTTCTCTTGACCTTAACCTTATACAGCGTGGGGACGCTATTGGGAAAACAACTTCATCTTGCCATGCCCTCTCCCGGGACTGAAAAGGGAGTTTGATCGACTGCCACAGGGGCTTCTCAGCTGCCTCCTGTACAGTATATCGTCGTGCTGCGCGACCTGTCTGGTTATGAGAGGTGACCATATTTCATATTAGACTCATTTTCAGTTCACCATCACAGCGTGGATTTGGGACATCCCTGCACTATGAGGTTTACTGATAATTATGCATGACATATATACATAAAATGACTTTGGAATGATGCATATCTTTGTGTTATAAATTATAATTCATTCAAAATTTTATTAAAATCTGTCAGTTAGTTTTTCAGAAATGTGACATAATATGGAAATCCTCGTAATTTTACACACAAGTGTAGTTAGAAGCAGAATCACCATTTTGGATGATAAAGCCGTTACTTCAAGCCGCTAGTTAAGCTTCATTTGAACGAGAGCTATATTTGTGTTTAGGGGTACTGTACGAAAAGTCAAATGTGCTCTTGGGCAAAATTCCATCTTATTTCGAAAGCGTTGGAGAGCGTTCACGCGGAAAAGCATGTCTCTCACATTCTCGACTGTCAGGACATCTGTGGATTGAGTTAGTGAGTGACCTGTGTGCTTTGTAGAGAACGCCGACTCATGTTAGCAGGCATGGAGAGGTGTTATCATGCTGGAAAATACTATTTGGATGCCGGGAACATACGTGAATGAAACAGATGCAGTACGTCATCAACACATCGGCATTCAGTCATTGCCCTTGTAATGCAGATGATCGGCTATTTATGTTAATACCACTCCAAAATCATAACTTTTCAATGACAAATGCGTGACTTTAGTAGTGGACATGGATCAGATCAACAACCAAGTAACCACTATCACCTCCACTATGATCATTATTACTTCAAAAGAATCGAGATGAACACCGAACAGAATTCGGCGCCATTCGTTACCGTAGGTAGCGGACGTGAGACTGCACTACTAGCAATCATTTCGATGATTTGAAATTAATGCCATCATAAAGTCTTTATATTCCAATTTTCTAACCACTGCCTGAACCTTTAACTGACAGTTATTGCATGCAGTTGAGTTTCCGCCCCAATAAGACGCAAAGACGAACTAATTGCATGTAAGTATATTAAGCCTTTAGTCTTTACATCTATTTGACAGAAATCCTGTGGATGGTTGGTTGTTGTAACCATTTGCCTCTTAATTTTTATTCTGACATACACACTCTCGAAACAGAACAAAACGAATCAAATAAAAGAAAAAAACTTAATTATATATATATGTATGTATATATGCACATTTGTGGATCATAGAAAGGAACTTTGCATAAGAGAAACATTCAGTTTGAAAAGTTTTAGATTATAGTCTAACATGCAGCAAAATAATCTACCTTTAAAAATTTCGAAAATTTAAAAGAATATTGAAACATTTTTTTTCTGATCTTTGTATTCATATTCTGTTTTAATACCTGAAACATTAAGCTTAACTATTACTATAGCCTTTTTAGGTTAACGATTAGAATTTAGCACACAGAGCGAAACATGGTGTACTTAAAATATACTTTTTGAAATAGCAATATCCAATAACAAAAACAAAATGCTGTAATATTATTCCACTGTCAATTAATGCCGCATAGAAATTTTCTCTCACTTAATAAAGAAAAGAAAAATTATTGAATATGTAGCTATTCACGTTTTTCATTAGATACTTTGCAGATGAGCCTTTTTTTGGAAATAAAGCTGCAACCAGAGACAACAGTGAGGGAAGTGTGGTAGTTGCTTCGGGTAAAAAACTAGAAGAGGAGTCAAATTAGTTTTAAAAAGCTATAAATTTATTTAAAAAAAAGAAATTATAAGTCTCAGCATTTAACTATGAAATAGTCGCAGCACTTTAAAACATCATAAATAAAGTAACAAAATTTTATTAACTCTTTGATCTCAAACCTAGTTTTATGTAATGTAGTTGAAGAATAAACACTTTATTTTATTGCAGCAACCATTACTCTTTTATATTACAAATGTACTCTCAACTAATATAACTCTAGCGTTGTTTGTGTATTATATGAGTCACTAGGCTGGAGTACTAGGAGTTCACATTGTTTATAATTATTATTAAGTATTACGTTCATAATTCTACCATTCCTTATGTTACATGTCCGAATCTCTATCACTTTTTTAACCATCTTCTACCGCGAAGTAAACTGATGTTGAATTCAAGAGATTAAACAAGGGTATCTAAAAAGTGAAATGTACCGTATTATCACTTTATTTCTCCATTTTTGTAAAACGTTTGGTTTGCTCCCTTTTTCATTAATAAGTTCGTCTTTAAATGTTACATACAGTTTGAGTACTCAATCTTTTGCATCCATATTTAATATCCCATTAGTTTCATTTATGGGTATTCTAAGATTAGCATCAGTTGTTGCTCGGCTCTTTAAACGAACTGACACTTTAGTTTCATTTTCGGTTAGATGTGGCTTCTTTTCTAGTTGTTCTGCTCTTAATAAAGAAAAACTGAACTGTTTCGGACAAAAAAAAATTAAAACGATTTCCATATCTGAACGTTTTTGAGGAAGAATTAAGACAATCCGTTCTGACTAATTCTAAGAAAACTGATATTAGAGATTGCAAATAATACAGATATTCACCAATACCGATGATACAGAAAAATATCTTCTAACGGTAGCAAATAAACATTGGGTTGATATAACTGTTATATATAACAATAATAAAACAATATAACAATAATAAATAATGTAACAATAATAATATAACAGTAAATAAAAAAATGAAATGAATGTTTTTATTTATTTACGTTTTTATTAAAATAGAAACTAAGTTACAAAACAATTAATAATACCACTGTAGAAACAATTAATAATAGGAGAGGTTTTTGAATTTTAATGTTGAGTTTAATGAGAATTTCAACGTTGGTTTATTTGCTACATGAACGTATCTGTAGCAAATAAACCAATGTTAAAATTATATTTTGAACGACTGGGCGTAGATTTGAAGTGTCAATTTAAGAACTGAATAAAATAATATAGGCGTGCAGGTAATCAAAAATTTCATCTCATGGTAATTTTTCATAAAAATGCAGAACATTTAATTTTTTTTGTATGCTCCGCTTGCAGAGGAAATTCCAATTAATAAATCACTCATCATCCTGCTATGTTTTATAAGGAAAATCTAGTTCAGTGATATGCAGAAAGAGCCCAAAATAACTTGCAATAAAATTATCTTTTCTAACAATTTACGACAGAATAAAATTTAATAAACAGTCATCAAAAGCATATTTTCAACTAAACAAATTAAGAAATTAAATGTGTTACTTACGTGTGACGATGTCTGTTTATGACAACTATAGCTGTGACTAAAGGCACAAGTGTTATCGTCTAGTAATGCACAATGCCAGCTTATCATATATCCTATACGATATTTTTTTGACTGATTTCTTATCTAACAGAAAGTGTTGAACGTGTCCATGCTTATCTAATTTTTAACGATAAACTTCCTTCATTATTGTTATTTTTCAGTCAATTTTTTATATTAAATATAAATATTCATACTAACAAATTTATGCTTGCGATAATTATTTTAATTTCGATGTTTAACATTAAAATGTTAGTCATCATGAAAAATGCATTGACCTTGAATGCTTTTAATATTAGTCATTGATAAAAATTAAATATTCCGAAGTTTAAGAAATTAATATTACTTTTTAAATTAATGCATATTTTATTTTGTTTTGTAGCTTATATTTGGAATAAAGTGTCACTTTTACGAATTTGGAAATATTTAACTCACCTATAAACTTGAATTTTCAGAGTCAAGCTGAATGTTTTGCATGAATGAAGACCCTAATTTTACGTTCTGTGGTACAGTTTTACCAGAGGTTTATCAGAGTCCGTTATCCTGGCTAGAAAATGAGTAATTAAGTACTTAGGAGAAAAATATCACTCTTATTTCTGCACAATGATCCCCATTTTGAATCTTTATTTTAAAAGAAAAGGTGTTTAAATCCATTAATATATAAATAAATATTAAAAATATGGAGCAAAGGCTACAACTTGAAATAATCAGCGATGACGTTATTAAATGATGCTATTAAGTTGCTAGAGTATTTGCATATTGAAATGAAATATATAAGTCTTTGAATTTCTCAAGGTGAAATTTAATTCTTTAATGTTAGAAATATCAGTGAAGTAACAAATAAAGAAAGCAATAACGCAGAAATAATAAAAGCTTTCAATATTCCTAGTTACAAATGCAAGTCAAGACTTGGAAAATGATGTTATGAAATGTATGAGACATTATTAAATATATGTTTTAAATTAAATCTAAAAAAATATGTGCAATATTAAAAGAAGTATATCAAGGTTGCACATAAAACGCTTATTTTTTTAAACTTTAACTACATTGAAGGACGATTTACAATAAATTTCATTTTATGCACATTAGTTTTTGTTCTTTTTTATTAAAGTTAATTAACAGAGATATCTTTGAAACAAAATTTTTCACTTTTAATAAGAGCTATAGCAAAATTTGTAGCAAATTTCTAATTCAGCTACTAATACAGAGACTATTCGCACAATTTTTAGACGAATTTCATTACATTTACAGAAATATTTCACTTAACATTTTGTGTTTTAAACGTTCTGTTTGTTAACCCTTATTCTTCACTATCTTTCTACGTTGTAATTTCCAAGGCATTAAAGCTTTTTATAGTATCGGAACGGAAGAGGTATTTTCCCCCATTCTTCTTGAACAGCTTTCCAAAGTCCAAGGAGGGCTGTACGTCGGCACTTGGACTACACCTACGATTCATCTATTGTGACAACATTTTTTTTATTTTTGTTCGGGTAAATGCTTCTTATAAAGAATTCTGCAGTGAGTTCTGCGTCTAGCGATATGTCGTGCAGAAAGAAGATGTAAATTATGTTTTTTTTGCTTTTTCAAGATTCAAATCAGCATTATTCACTTTATTGACAGTTGGCGCTGACCATTTTAATGATTTTTTAGCTGTCCTCTAAATTGGAGGATTCTCTTTTAGCTTTAAAGATCATACTTGTAAGGATTTTAAATTTCGTTAACGTTTATTTTATTTTAAAACTTTGCTATCCTCTCTTATTTTCTATTTCCGGACAGAATGAGCACGAGTAGAATTGTTTATGTAAATGAGGTTGTAAACTGTATAAGTATTTAAGATATGGCTTTTAGCAGGAAGGGGGAGAGAGACTTCTCGCTGCTTTACCACGCGCGTGTTTTTCAGTCAGTTCATGCCTGCCTTTAAGACCAGAACTTAGTTCTCGCTGATATTTGAAGACGTATTATAGTTTTTTGCATTCCGCTCACTACATACGTAGTGTTAAAAGGCCAATCTTCGCGTTACTACTCTCTGTAAAGCACCTAAGTTTAGTTCTTATTGAGTTAAGTTAGTTTATTTCTTATTTTCTACATTTTACACCATAAGTGCTGGTCTCTGTATCCCGAAGTGAGGGAACGGCTGTACGCTGTGAGAAATAAAGGGTATATTTAACCCTTCTTATCTTTGTTGTATCTTCTACATACGCACGAACATAGTTTCCCCGTTCCAACTCAGAATTGCATTGATGTTTCCTAAGTCAAATTGAAGGCACATCAGTCAAGCTTTGCGAAATTCAAGACATTCCGTTTTTTTTCCTCAGATATGTATTAGGAACACTTTTTCCATTTCAAGTCAAACTTTGAAGTTTATTTCTTCTCTTTTGACAATATTACCTATTGTAGCTTTAGATCTCGAAAATCTATGGCTTTCACAGCGCTCTTAATAACGTAATGCGAATAATTTTCTTCGAAAAAAGCGCAAACATAGCTTTCCTTCCATTGTTTCTTTAAAGGCGCCATTTCTCATGAAAACAAAGCTGTCAAGTACCAGACGATAAGTTATACTTTCGAAAATATAGCTGCAGTTAAGAAAATTCAAAGAGTCATTTTTTAATAACAAAGCAAACCTCGATCATTTAAAAAATGTGTGATCATTCTCTCAATATTACTGCTCTTAAAATAGCTAAATACTCATTTTTGCTACAAAACTGTAGATACTTGCTTGTCGCATTAATTTTTAATTTCAGTAGTCCAGATGAAAATAATCAGAACCATCTTAGTAAGGCTTTCTCGCTTATTAAATGTTACAATCTATGGTCTAGTACTAAAATATTGTCAATTACATTAATTTCGTTGTCCTACGAATAGATATGAAATCTTATCTGTCACATATTTAAATTTAAGGTGATATATTATGCTCTAAGTATTACTAATATTTATAAATGAGATTTTAAAGCTCTAATATTATTCACTTTCATCCTCATATTGCTGAAAATTTCACGCCGCCATTGAAATATGTATTCGCAATTTTTGAAAATTTCTACAGTGTGTCGTAATCAAGGAAGTGAGTCGAACTGCTTACTAATAGTTTAAAACAATGTTGCAAATCATGTTTAATATAAAGTTTCTTTTCTCATGCATTTACTAATTCTGGTCGTGAAAATGTAGAAATTTGCATAACACTAGCGTAGCTGATATTGTTTTCCCGGCAATTAATAACTTAAACAGTTATACCTATTTCACTACAGCATAGCTTTTATTTCTTTACTTTCGAGACAATTAAGGAGAAGCGTCATTTCCACAGGATAACAAAAGAGAACAAATTTGCTAACAAACGCATTAAACTAATTAGTCTATTTAATTTAGATTATGGGTTTAAAAGTCCCATTGCTTTTTAGGTGCAGTTTCAGGAATATGGTATATTTTTATGAAAAACAAGATTGTGCTATTACAGTATACATAATTAATACAACGGGCACAGCATTCCCGAATCTTGGCAACGATCCAAAACAAAATGGGCATTGATGTCAAAGATCGGATAATCATGGTATCTCTGTCAACATTTTGTCTCAAACGTTAAAACATGACAGGCTCTAAGTTTAAATATTAAGTGGAGTGGTGTGTATGTACCTGGGGTAGTTGAGCTACAGTGCCGTAACACAAATCGAGCAAATAATTTTTGCTCTTAACAAATTGTCATCCGTAATTTATTATGTTTCTGAACGTGTTTATGAGAATAATACATATTTTTTAATAACAATAAGGCACGGAAAAATTCGAAAATCAAGTCCAGATCGAAGATTTTATGACAAAATTAGACTGTCGAACTGGTAACTGAAAACTGTAAATCAAGTAAGCATGAATTTTGGTGTTTTTAAAATAATTCACATATCAATATACACAGTAAATTAACAGGAACATTAAAACAGGACAATACAGAGGCTAGTGAAGTAGCGCGCATATATGTAGAAAAGCATAAGGTATTAAGCAGGGCATGTATAATTATAGAATTGGGTATTAAGATTAGCCTTCGGTGTTTTGCTGCGAACAGGGTTGTTATAACCATAATCATAGATCTTTATGGCAGAATTATTAATTTTCTCCTGGCTGTCGTGAAACTTGCGTGAAGTTTATATAAATGCACTAAAATTAATAACAATAAGTGAACTATTTTTTTTCCTTCAGATTTTCTATAGTTTTTCTCTGGAATTCAGATTTCTTCGTACTAGATGATAAGCTCTGCTGTTGCAAAATAAAATATGCCACATGTTCTTTTTACTAAAATTGTTGTGTCATTTTAAAATGTTTCACATCTTTGCCAAAAGATGGCACCACCAGTTCCGGTATTACTTCATCGTCAAAGTAATGCGATAATATTTCTCCTTTGTACGAATTATGAATATTGTTTATCTATTAAGAAGTAAAAATTGCATTTAAAAGATCGTAGTGTATGGACATTCATATTTCAAATTACTGGAAAGTTATTTTATTCGTAGAGATTGTGGGAGAAGGCAAAATACATCTAAATTTTTTTATAAGGGAAAAACAAGAGAAAAAGTAGGAAAAAGAGAGAAAGAGAAAACTAGAGGGAGGAGGGATTCTCAATGGATGAGCAAGCTTCCTCCCCATAAAGCTCTTTACTAATAGTTAGCGTTTACGGCTCGTGCATTGCCAGTAGGTCAGCAAATAAATAGTCAGCATAGAAATATATCATTATTTTAACTCTAAACTAAATTCTTAAATATGAAAACGGGATACGAGATTCCCTACAGCATTTTTTACCCAAAAAGAGAACATAAAGTGCCCCTAAGTGATTTCTTGAGTATTAATTTACGGGAGGAAGTCACTTTATCCCGGAGCTGAAACAAATTGTTTTTGTCCCAGCCCTTTGCCGATGCTCAGAACAAACATTAATCCGAATCTTTCCCTCTATCTCTTCTTTTCTTTTTTTTTAAATACCGCTTAAGTTTCTGCCAGCGAAGTAATCGCGCGAGGTCAAATAGTCGAAGGAAAATGCAATCCCGGGAGTAATCAATTTAATTTTAAATTATTTTTGCACTCCACTCAGAGACGTAACTTATAAATCAGTTAGTCGAGGTAATGAAATCGCGGCAAGATTTAAAATTCAAGCAGCTCAACAAGGCACCAACCTTGAGCGGAAGAATAAAGTGCAAGAAAAAATTGCAAGTAAATAAACCGCCAATGCAAAAACAACAGCATTAAAGGAAAAGGAGGAGACTTGCCGCTAAAATTATCCACAAGAGGAAGATGAAATTAAAGAAAGGAAGAAAAACTGACGAAGAGGTTTTGTTGGCGGCAAATTTCCTTACGCACGTATAAAATGTCGTTTATCTCATTACTAGAGTTGATGGTAGTGTCCTGAGGCACGTCTCCGAGGAGATGACTTTACAAGCTCAACCTGCATAATGCAATAGAAGGCGAGACCGTAAATTCCTTGTTAATGGATTTTTTATTGTGCTCCGACACGGCTTTTCGCGAAAGCTGCCCTAATATATGTCCGACCCGGCAATTTAAGTTTTCCATTTCGTAATTATTTAGCTGCCCTTGCTAATAAATCTATTACTACTTTCAGCAAGGTTTTTGTTTTTAAGCCGATTTTCTGCGTCGTCCTCCTCCCTCTCTTTTTTTTCCCCTTTCGTTTTTTTTAAAACTTACTTTTCATTTCCTTAACCCTCACTTTCTCTGTTTCTAGTTCAATGTTGCTTGTCTTTCTTTACATCTAATGAGACATAAATTTGAGTCCTGATATTTTTCTCATTCGTTTGTGCGGGATTGAAGGAAGAAGACATGTGTAATGGAGTGAATAGTTAAAAAAATTCAGTACAGAAATGCATTGACTTTTTCGAGCAATATTCAGTCTTTTCAGAAACGCTTTACAATTTCTATAGTGTAAAATTAAATGGTTAGCCATAGCGTCATCTTAACTAGTTAGCAAACTACACCGTTGCAACTATTTAACCGTCACCACAAATTAACTGCCAAGTTAAAATTATATAAATATTTATCTAGCCACTCCTGGTGGTTTGCAAACTAAAATGCTGACATAAACTAAAACGATTCACCTATCGTTATACAATATTTCATGAGTTGCTACGTGTCCTGGTTGATTCAAATTATTTTTTACCCCTAAATTCAAAACTAATCAGCTGCTCGGATACACTATCTCTAATTTCTTAAAAAACTTACGATAGCACAGCGATTATCTAACTTTAGCTACTCACGAGCTCACACCTGCGATGGTAATAGACTTATAGCTCAGATCAACTTTCTACTTTTAACTATGCCACATACCATTTACATGTTTTTTTGGTCTGAGAGAAAATTGTGACAAGAGATAAGAAGGATAGGATAGAGGTTAACTGAACTTTATGCGTTAATTGTCGCAGCTTTCCGTCACAGCTTCTTCTTTTATTCAGGTTTATGGAAAAATAACCATTTCTGAGATAAGATCAAAGTTAAAGACATTTTAAGCGTTCTGTCTTGTTTCAATATTTACCTAAAAATTCAATAAAAGCAAGACATACACTATAAATTGCAAAAAAGACATGAAACACTCTTTGATCCTCACAATATGCATATTAATAAAACTTACTCATGGATTTTCCTTGTCGTTCATTAAGGTAACGTTATCTTCAGATTTGTATTTTAGTACTCTGTTTTAAAGGATTGATTGACATGTAACAGTCTAAAATCCAGCTAACAAATTAATTATTGCCCAAAGGAATTCCATTAGGAGCAATAAAAGGAAACCTAGTAACAAAAAACTTTAGAAGGAAAAAAAACTGTTTATTTTCGTGATTACTTTTACTTTGATGGGGGGGGGCTTTATTATCTAATGTTATAGAGTAAATGATCACTTCTAATAAAGCACGCTGTAGATCTAGTTATACATGCTTATGATCTTTTCACGATATTTAATGTTAGATAATTTTTCAGCTTCAGATATTCCTTTCTCAAAAATTTTGCGTCTTTGTGATCATTATATCTATGCTAAGGTTTAAGCATATTATTGGATTTTGTTAGATTTTTAACATAGCTTACCCCCCAATTAATTGATTACACTTGTGATAACGAAATTTTTTATTAGCATGATCATCAAACCTTGTTACCTTTACACTCCCTTGTAATTTAAATTAGTTGGAGCAAACTTTGGTAGAATGCAGTGATATTTCTTAAGTTACAATTGAATATTGTGTAATCCCTTAAAAACTGCGTTTGTTTATACAACTTTAATTTTTCAAAACTAACATAAGCAACAAGGGGTGTTTTTTTAAATTTAAAATACACTTTTCTTTATCCTCTGTTAGTACCTGAACAGTTATAATGGGATTTTGTTCTGCTAGGGTTTGCAGGAACTCATCGTCGAATTCTGCAGATCTTATAGAATGAAGCTGATTTTCTAGGTTGTAGTTTCTGTCTCGGAATTTCTGAAACCACCACTGGTAGTAGTTTATGCTTCTTGCCCGATCTCACATAATGCATCAATATTCCTATAAATAACTACTTAATTGAACTCATAAATCAAAATGCACCTAATGCCATCTTTTTTAAACTTAATTTAGCTTTGAAAAAAACTATTAAATCTAAGTACAGTCTTAAGCTTAACAGAAGGGATTCAAAACTACAGGAACAAACTTTTAGGAGAGATAGGGTATACCTAGACGACTCAGAATCCTATAGCAAGGCAATGCTACGGACTGTCACGGGAAAACAATCGACACTGAAAGACCAAAAGCTTAAAATAAGTCATGACTTCTCAGATAACGAAATCGCACGAATTTCGTAACATGGAATCTCGGATGATTTGAAATTCGCCAGGTATCCGTGGTCGTCCGCGGGAGCAACGAAGATGCGTCATTTCAAAGCGCCCAGTGCATTTCAAAACATCCTGGATTCCATGCCTTAAATCACGTTATGAAATGTCAGAGACCCTTCATCATCAGGAAAGTCAGGACTTATTTTATATCTCAGTTTGGAAATCACGATGAACTCCAACAATTTTTCCCCTACTTCCTCTAATGAGATGGAGGAGAAACAGGGATGCAGTTATGTCAAGCCAATAATGAGTGACAAATTCTTTATTTAGCGATAATTTACAACACATGTACACATTTGAGTTTCATAACATGTATCCAAAAATCAGACTATCCACTCTCTATCTCGTTACGATTTCATTTCCGAACCCGCATTGCTGTGGGATTCCGAGTAGTCTAGGTGTATCCTACTCCTCCTAGAAGTTTGCTCCTCTAGTTTTGAACCACCCTGTGAAAGAATAAGAACACGGTAAAATCACGACCTGCTTTTATAGCAAGTCGATGCAGGTAGCGTATCCCGTTTCCCTTTGACTTTTATTTCAATTGAAAAAAACTTCATTATTTATAGGACGACCTTAATATTTAAGAACAATTTTGCTTTAAACATTCTAATAAAAACAACAAATGGGCCAAATGAAACGGTATTAATCCAACTAAAAACTGCAAAATAATTTCTAAAATCTAATTTTAGATATATTTTTCGTTGATCTGTTTTCCTTCATGATATTTCCTGCCGTGGTATTTAAATCAGCCCCTGAAACTGTTGTCTAAACTAAACTATATATATATATATATATATATATATAAATTAACTTTGGAATCAGTTTTTCATTCTTTATTAAAAGGGAAGTGCATTAAATTTTATTTTATTTATGGAATGCAAAATAGACGGTGGCCCTTGGCTTCATGATTTATAAATATCAAGCTCGGTAATATAGAAAGATTATCAGATTGACCAAATATATCTATACTGTTCTAAACCACAGAAACATTTACGAAAGGAATCAAACAAATGTTACCTGATTTCCCTCATATTGTATCTAGAATTTTATTGCATAAAATTTTACCACTAAGTGTTTGCGCTTGGGAAACGAGGAAAGTATTATAATGGTCATTTTCAAAATGGACTTATATATTTTATGTAAAATGTTTTATGAGCCGCTTAGTGGGATAAACCATAAAAGTCAGATTCTTAGAACAAAATATCTGTGGATTTTAAGGAAAATCTTTTAAGTAGGGAAATCTTATAAATAAAAAAGTCACTAATATTTCTCACTGTTTTAGTTCCTTAAAATAGCATCCTAATTACCAGTAATGGTAAGTTATTCTTACTGTCGAGTTTTGCATTTCGTACTCGGTATAAAAGAATATTTCGGTATAAAAAGAATATTCCCTCTATTGAATTGCTAAGAGCATGTATGCTTATTTTCAGCATGAAGCTGTGTACTTCCTTCCGACAGTATTAATTTTTATTTTATTTTACATTTGAAATTATCTATGCAATATATGGTGTAAACATTAAAGCATATAAATAGAAAAACAAAATGATCTTTAACTTAAATATTTATTTTTCTTCTCCACCTTTTTTTTTACTATATTAAATGAAAATGGCTAAAATACACTGAAAATGGCTTTTTACAAAATAATGAAAAAAATTAAAATACGAGTACTTTCCATCATCGTTATTATTTCAAACTACGAAACGTGTTCCTAAAGTTACCTAACTTACAAAAGTTAGGGAAAGTATATTAGAGATATTTAGAAAATATTTGCTATCGTTCATTAGTATTGTTATTTAAAGTTCCTCGTTTTCAAAATTTGCTTAACTTCTACAAGTTAAGAAAGTTATTAAGGAATATATATTAGAGATAACTGAAAAACAGCTTATGGAATATATATATATATATTAGACATAACTAAAAATCAGGTTAAGGAATATATGCTAGAGAAAAACAGAAAACAATTTGCTCATTTTATTTCTATGTTAAACAATGTTATATTGTAGTATCTGTTATCTGTTGCGCAGAAAAAAGTATAGAAAGCTTGGTTTGAGTATTTAAATACGGCAAAGCATATGAGGGCTGTCTGCCTAAACGGAAAGATGCCTTCGTGGAGGACTTTCTACGAAAACTTGGATCCTATTCCAATTGTACATGAGGAAACCCACGAAAAGCAAACCATGTAACCAACCTGTTTGCGGGGACTGGAATCCGAGACGAACTACTGGTGGGCGACAAAGTACAGAACGAAGAGCTTTACTTTAATAAAATAAATAATGAGTTATTAAAACACATTGAAGAAGAATATCAACATAAGTGTTTTTCGATAACTCAATTGAAATGCTTCCATTTCTATAGTTCCTGAAAAAAAATGGTGTAAAACTTATGAAAATGGGCATTTCTCGGCCATAATTATACAGGGCTTAAGCAACCTGCATCCTCACAGGAGAAATCTGTGTAAGATCTTTTGAATTTCTAGTGGAAGATCGTGCAATGTTTTTTAAGTACTTTTACTTTTGGCTTCCCTGGTAATAGTGGTTTCCACGCAACAGAAATTCAAAAATGTCTTAACAGATGAATTTGAGTAAGAAAAAGAGTCAAATTAATGCAAGTTTAAAAGCATGCGAAACACTTAAATGACATAAGATTTTTTTTTCATTTAAAAACAATAACAACATGCAGGTTTAAAAACTTATTGTATTATTTTGTGCATTATTCTGCAAGCTAATTGACGCTTTTTGCTATTGCTCGATTTATCAAAGATAATTGCTAGTTGCATTTAGCGTAAGGAAATGAGGGGAACGAATTCTAATAAACGTGACCATTTTTTAAGTAAGGGTTGGATTAGAACTGCTTGTTTTGGCTATGATAGGTGTTTTAAAGTAAGGACTTTTGCAAAATTCATTGTGCTCATACCGGAAAACCACTGAACGCCTTCAGATGTCCAGCTCCTAATTTTTAAGCCATTTTATGAAACAATAGCTCGAACTGACTTATCAAAACAGGAAGAGAAACACACCAAAATAAAATTTAAAATTCGGCAAAACAGCAACTTTATTTTGGCAGAGATTGTAAATAAAACTTTATCGATTTCGAGGGCTTCAGGTGCAAAAAATTCTGTTGGAGGTTTTTGCTCACATTCTGCTAAGGGGCGATAATGTTTAACGAAACTATTTGATTTGAATTTATTTGATTGTTATTTATAGTAGTTTAATGTTTTTAGTGAGATGTCCTGTTGGCATGGTGGTAGGGAAGACTATTGCCATAGTCTTGGCCCTGATTCAAATCTAGAACAAGGCACGGATAGTGTGCAATATCCTCTTATATACTGTTTTTTTTGGCATCTGGCTACTTAAAATACTGTCGAGTTAATAGATTGGTGGTAGAGAAAGAGGAAAAAAGGACAAAATCCTCAACTACGTCTCACGGGTGTTCTTCACATATGGGAAGGAGCTTCCCATTTCTCGCCAGATACGGCCAAACCTTGCTGAACCCTTTGGGCAACGTTCTCAATAAGACGACTAAATGACAAAAAATAAATATTAAGGCCATTAAGGGGTTTTGCCTTTTCTGATGTATGCATTGAGCTGCAAACGTCCGCCCCTTGGGAACAAGCCAGAACAATGCTTCTAGTGAGTTAATTAAATTTTAATTCTTTATTATTAGTTTAATTACTAAAATATTGCTTCATTTAATACTCAAACAGGCGACGCAAAATTAATGCCACTAATTTTATAAAGCTGCTTTATCAACCATTTGGATCATTGACTGCATGTTATTTATACCGTTTACCCTGTTCTTCCTTTCATGATATTAAATGCTGTTAAATTATAATATGTTGTATGTGCAAGCAGAAACAGGATTTGAATTTCAAATTGCCGTATTTTCTGAGGTAGAATATGCAGTATTCCATATTTTAATATTTGATGTGGTGTATAAAGAGTAGCGATTTGACACAAAGCAAGGAGGCGTGTATTTAATTTATTCAACATTCTATGCTATATGCAAATAATTTACAAGATAATGTTTGTTGATTTTTCGTTAGAAAAGGATAAAAAAAAACCCTAGATGATGAACAACGTCTGCTGAAGTTTCTGTCCGTTAGTCAAACGTTAAAGCTCTCAGTTCTTTTTGCTGCAGGATGAAACTGCTGTGTAAAGCAAATAGCCTTGTTGCCTCTCCTAGCAGTTCCGAGCAAGTTGCTCTCAAATTGGGTAGCAGAAAATCTGGCTATCGCTTACTGGATCTCTCTCTGCAGAGATAATGTTCTTGACAGAGTGATAGAAAATATTGCAGCTGACAGAGCTGAAAATTCAAGAGAGAGTGTTTCTCTCTGTTTCACTAAAACTAACTAATCTTTTCTGATGCTGAGTTACCTGTTTTTATTTAAGATTTCCTGGGCGTGTCGGGAAGACACTTTGTATTCTCATTTTTACGAAATTTTCAGAGCGTCTCTCGACTGGTGAGCTCACCCAGATCCTTATGATTATTGCGGCTACGATGTTGACAAAGCCTGGGAAAATTTTCATGAGAATTCTCCGGCTCCAATTTAGAACATGATCCCGTATTTATTTGCATTTAGTTGTTTGGTGACAGGCTGTCGATTGGTGACAGGCACTACACCTATAAACAGATGCCCTAGAACTTTGAAGGAAGGACTCCCACGTTCCAGTTTTTCTCAGGAGGGAAATAGTGCTCTCCTTCGGACCACCATGAAAGGAAACAAAGACAGGAGAACGGTACATGATTACAGGTCACGTTCAGTTTTTCCGAGAATCGTTAAGTGGTCATTAGAAAGTAACATTTCAGAGAGTTTCGGGGAAGTCATTAGAAAATAGCTGAAAACGTTACAAAAGGTTCAACTTTAGGTCAAAATAGTGATTCTAAAGTCTCTAGTAAAAATGTAGAGTGCACTGATAGTGAAAAAATAGATTCTATAATGGAATGCGGGTGCCGAAATGGGGCTTGTAAGTCCTAGCACATAAGCAAGATATGAAAAACACATGAGAAACACAGTCAAAAGAAAAGTATTTTAATGATTTTAAGTTTTAGAATAGATGCTCGGAAATGCGAGTATCAACAATAACACAAAATTCACAGCGGAGGTGCATGTTTGGCTTACATTAGTAATGATCTCAGGCATTTCAAACACCTTTTTTTTGCAGCAAATGACACTCTAGCCACTAGGTCTTCATTGGATTCAAATGTGCTTCCGTAGCTCAGATTCTATATGTGCTCCAAGAAGAAGGAATCTATGCTTGTCGAATCTGGTGATCATAGTGGCGAAGGGACATTTACACCTATCGCAAATGATCTGCAATATCTTCTCCTTTCCACATCACGTTTGCAAGTGTGGAATGATCTACTCTTGTTCAGCTCCCAGTTAATATGCGTGAATATTTGGCATTTTGGCATCTCTTTGATGGGAAATCATTTGAGCAGTTGCTTTTTGTCCGCAACCTCACAGCTATAAAGTGCATTTTGATGAGCTCCACGTTCGCATGGTGATGCCTGCTTCGCGAAATTTGCACAGGGAAATATGATTTACATCATAGGACTGCTTTAACCTACCAATCTCAAAACGGCCTCTACCACTAAATGCATATATATTGTAAATCTGCTAATTATCTGTACATATTATAAATCTACTAATTTTGGTTCTTCCTATACATGTCTCTACATTTTTGTCAAATATTTCGGAATCACGCTGTACACTCTCTTTTCATATACATGATAATTTGTGACAATTTATTGGAATTATCACTGTTTATTTGGATGTGAGTCAAAAATGGTATTGTGCTTGCTTATGATAATTTATGAAAAATTTTTAAAAAAATCAGCTGTAGTAATTAAATATCCACACAGTAAAATGCTGAAACATTAGTTTTCAATATTCTTAATATTTCTTGTTTGCATAAAATATGTCAATTGTTCCCCCCTTTCCGCCTTCGTGTATTATCAATTCTCATATGTAGGCTAATAGACATCAAGTTAATCATGTGAATTTCAGTCAGGTCTGCCTGTCGCTGGAATACAAATAGGAATAGGTCTTTGCAAGTTGGAGTAGATTGTTGGATTTTTAGAGTAATATCTAAAAGCTTATGATGCGCCAACTAACCCACGGTACGTATATGCCAGTTTGTATACGTGCAGAATAAAAGCATAAAGTAAATCAACTACATAAATAAATACTCTGATGGACATTTATTAAAGCAGTGACAAAAAGAGGAATGAAACATGAAAGATGAATATAAGTAGGAAATCCAGTACAATCTCATTAGAAGGAATGCAGTAAAATACAAAGCATATCTAATTAAGCAATTTTAAAACATATTCAAATGAAATAAGAAAAAAATCAGTCTAAATATCCTTCAGGTTTTGTGAAATCTACTATCGTAACACATAAGTATAATTACAGTGATGATAACACTGAACGGATCACGTACTTTCAGCATCCAAAAACAAAAGGTTAAATTACAGAAACACAGTTTGCTTAAATACGGTTGCTTGAATCACAGAAATACGGTCTGCTTGAATTCAGATGTATTTTAGAGCACAAGAACTAATGAGGTATCGAAGATAATTTTTATTAAACTACAGGAAGATTTTACTTAACGCAAATTTTTAGGTATAAAAATCGCATTTCGAGCAAATATACGCAGAGAAAGGTGTTTGCTTTTTATTTATTTTTTATTTTATTTACTTAGTCATTTATTTGTTGTTATCAAATAGTCGGGCAATTGCCCATTCATGTATTCGTTGGAAATAGTTGAACCCCATTGGTCATTTACCCCTTCTCATCGCCGAAAGCGTTGCCAAAGATTCACCATAAAGACGATGGTATTACATCCATGAGAAGAGGGGGAGGATATATACGAACGAAAAAAAAAAAAGGCAAGCATTACGAAGGATTCGAACCCGCATTACGGGGTTCAGACTAACAGTTAGCCTCCACTATGCATTTAGTTCAACACAATTTTACATGTAATATTATACAGGAATTTTGTTTTCTATTACAGTTAATTTGATTTACACCGAGTTGCAAAAATATTAGAGAGATCCATTTTTTAACATTTACTGATCTCCCAATGATTTACAATGCCGCAACAGCTAGGAATTCCTTATATAAGACACTCTCGTATTGAGAAAAATAATTTTTACTGTGTTTAGCGCCAAAGTAGCATAGCAACAAAAGGGCAACGACATCACAAATTGAAGGTCAGTATAATTCAAGTGCGTCACAAAACACAGCTGAAAGCACAACATGAAGGACTTTGTGATGGGAAAGGATTTAACAGCAGGAGATAGTAAAGGGTGCTTATGCTATCTTTAATAAACAGGAAATCATACTCGCTGTGAGCCCAAGAGCACCAAAGCGGGACTTCTTACCGATTTGGTGAAAGTTGCCTGGTCCTATGAATTTCTTTTTCTGCCTCATCGTGCAAATAACCGAGTCAGAAATATGTCGCAAACAGGACGTCAATCTCTAATCAGCGTTTACGGGACGAAGTGAACAGATCACTTCAAAGTTTGCAAAAGCAGTCACCAATCTGAATGAAATTAGAACTGCTATTATGTCAGCATGGGCTAATATTACTCAAGAATGATATTAGCATCTTGCTGAGTCCATACTTAAAAACATTCCAACGGTAATAAAACTTAAAATTGAACCAGTGTGTTATTGGTAGATATCTCTAACATTTTGGCCTCTCAGTGTATGTAGTCATTTAATTATCATAAATTTTATCATAACTGTTATTATAGCTTAGTGACATTAAATATGCATAAAATTATTAGTTCAGATGTTTTTCAGCTAGTAGAGCATATGGTTATTATTATTTAAACTAACCAGTTATTATGATTTAGACTTTTACTATAACTTCGCCTTGCTGTTTCCTGAACAGAATGCAAATAAGTTTGACAGTATTTAAACTGAGGTTTTCAGGTGGTAAGACAGAGTGTATTTCTGCCTCTCGAGGCCCCGTTACTAGATTTCACCAACTCTGATAAGATTGTAATTTATTCGACTTTGCGTTATAGCTGCCGTGATTTAAAATTTTACACCGTTTGAAGTCCTGAGCCAACTCAGGATTAAATTGTGTACTCCTGTACTAGCTCACAGATTAAATTTTGATCTTACATAATCTAATGCTCCCATAATCAGCCTCAGCCACAGATAGTGGCTGATTATGTGAGTACTAGACGTGCATTTTATGTTTGAGTTCAGATTTAAATAAAAGGATTTGTTTTAAACCTTTTCCAGACTATAGTTCATTTCATACACAGTGATAATTCGTTTAACGTCTGTTAGGTATTTGATGCTAAATTATGCTGCAAAAAAAGTCATATTCTCTAAGTGATTAAAATTGTAATTGTCAGATTGTGAGGCATTTTGTGTCAATTAATTAATTAACTACGATTTAAACCTTTACTATAACTTACTCCTTTCCGTAGTCTTCACCACAATGCAATTCAATTGTTTACGTATTAAAGCTGAGGATTTTTAATGTTTAGATTAAAGATTCTAGCAGCCTTGTCTCATTGTTACATATTATCTCCAGCTCTGCTTACGTTGATATATGGCTTTAGCAGCTTGTCAGCCGACATTTAAATACGCTCCATTAACTATTTTGGGTCAGCTTAAGTAGTTATTTTGTGATGTAGTCTGAGACTACGTTACCCTCATTCGAATTTAATGCCATCTTATGTTCATTTAAACACTCAGAAGTAGCGGAAGTTTGTCTGTCTCACAAGTAGTGTCTTTTGGTTCATTTAGGAGTTAAATAAAAGAGGTTATATTAATCTTCTGAAGACTTCGTGATTTTTTTTTTCAGACCAATCGAGAACTCGCTACTAGTCTAGTAGGGATTGAACAACATTTACCATAGGCTTCTAAATACAGCAGAATTCTACATGATACAGTCAAGTAAAATAATCTTGACCCAATGCATGAAGTTCTAAGACTACAGCAGGAAAAATGTGATACAAAATATTTAAAAACTGGTAAGTTAATTTATTTTTCAGGAAGCAGATGTAAAATACGCAGTCAGAGAGCTACAACCTAATATTTAGTGCAGCATTTATACTTATGACGCAATATTCGTTGTATTTTTTTAATAATGTCCCCTTTGACTTTCAGAGGTATTTTCTCATTTTATTATTCATTGTGTCCACAAAGCCTTAAATCAGGCTACAGTTTTCAGAGTAAGTAGTATAGGTGTTATTTTTCACTTAATTTTACTGTTCATTATATGTATTTATATAAAATAAAATGAAAAACTTGAAAATACTCTGCAGTAATATCAGAAAATTGTCGAACCCTTAGGTCAGAGATCTTCGTAATTGTTGTAATTGAAGATTTCTGAGAAACTGATTGTTCATTTTGTGTCAGATATTTCTATTATCCCAAATGAAACATTTTCAATGTTTGTGCATTTTAATACTTAAACCGCAATTTTTAACGTTCAGTTTCATTTATGAAATAAACCGCAATGAAGTTCAGACTGCATTAAATCTTTCTGAAGTTGAAATAATGTTTGTACAAAAGCAGAACAACTGCTAATAGCAAACTAGATCAAAAATTGAGCATTTTTTCCACACTAAAATCCGTTTCGAAAACAAATCTTGTCACGTTCAATATTTAACTTCGAAATTTTCCTTGAAAAATCTCATTGTTGTTGCATTATTTCGAAACAGTTCTACATTAGATAGCATTGGAACAAAGCAGACATTTGCCGTTGAGTTTGTTCTCCCCAGGCGCGCCAAACAAAACTGAAAAATTCGTGTTTTAGCCGCCAGCGAAACAGTTCTCCGAATAAAACCAAATTTACGATGCATCAAGCAGTAATTATGAAGAGTAAGATGATTCGAAATGTGCTTGGTTGTTAATTGTATTCATATGGGAAAGTTTGCGTCGGCGGAGTAATATTTACTATCCTTTTTGATCACCATATTTATTTTCGTCGTAATCCCTTTTTAGTCGCCCGATGAATAAAAAGAAATTAATAGCGTACCGACTAATAAAAGGAGCTTTATTTTAAATTAAGTTAAAGCGGTGAAGCTGCAAAACCAGACTGTAATGCATGCCGATAAATCGTCGGTTATGCGGATTTAATTTTGGCGAGGCAAATGTTACGGGGGAATTAATTTGTTTGAAAATTTAAAAAGGCCATTTAATTGCCCCAAAGACGTTAAACTGCAGAAAGGTCGGGAAATTCAATTTAAAAACACATTGTCATTGTCACTCAGAATAATAAGTTTATTTTTACACGGCGTCGGAGATGAGAAGGCTCTGGTATTCAAATTTCTGCTTCACTTTTTCTTTCGGTGAGTGCCTGCAGTAAAGAACTAATGAATTTTATCGAGATTCCAGAGGTTGTCTTTTTCAGTCGGGATAAAAGCAAATATCAGGAGTTGATGAATGGCAAATTAATTTAGTTTAATCATAAGGGAAGGGAGCGAAATATTTCTTAATTAGGATTTGCACATTTGTTTATGGTATAACTTATTCGAGAGAAAAAATTCTTAATAAGGCTATCGCGTCAGACTTTATAAGTTAGCTTGTATGTGGCATGAATAGATAGCCGGAGAGGAAGACATGTATTTTTGTGCTCACATTGTTTTTGCTCTTATTCGAAGAGCAAAACACGAATGCCCCCAGTGGAAAAATAACAATAAGCTATTTGAATAATGTCTAGCTTTTTTGTTTTAACTATGCTTATTCGTTTATTTACCGAAGTCTTTAACACAGTTTCATATTATGACGGTAATTAGCTTTTGCGTCGTGAGTTTCGCATGCTTTCTCATTCGGAGATGACTTAAACGGCTTTATCTATCAACAGAATCGCAATACTTTTTGTTCCTGTATTTGGAACTTTTCAAATCTTTCATTAGTCAAGCATATTACTACTGTTGCTGAATATCATGCCAATTAAACAGATTGGAGTAGATTGGATTATTTAGATTATGGCAAAACACACAAGGACTACGTATCTCAGGTAACGAATGCCTTCGTGGAGGTACTTTCTGGAGGAAACTGGCTCGTATTGGCGTTCCACATTGCCACCTATTACTTTATAGACGTTATAAGAATCAAGACACAGGTGTCAAACAGAAGTTTGTCTTAATGTGAGTGCTCTAATCCCCACTGTTTTCATCGTAAAACATGATGCTACAAACTCAAATAGGTTTAATTTGAAAATAAAGAATTGCATTATACACTATTATTTCACAAAAAATATTATTATTAGTGCACTCATATGAAAAAATATTTCTTATTCATTATGTGTTTTCTTTCAACAAGCAGCAAGATTCGTAACTCTCTGAAAAATAACAGAGAAGGATTTCATGTTTAAATGCAAAGGCGAAAGACTGTAATTTAATGGTTTCTAAATAACGTTAATTTTTCTCTTTTTTAATATTATACTGCTATTGGTATAAACTAAATATGTGCTTCTTTCACTACTTTTGTGCACAATCTTTTATGTCTACACTACAATTATTATTAACCGCTTGCTTCGCAGAATTTACAAAATCTACTCAAGAACATATCAGTGTTTGGATAGAAAACCATATTATGGAAAGATGAAAGTAATTTTCCCTTGCTGATAGGAAATATTTTATCGTTTTCTGTAAAATGTTTTTCCCCAGAATTTTAGATAGGAGGGGTACAAGTAGTAGGAGCTTAAGAATTAGCTGTATGAGGTAATCATTCCATACAGTATCTTTAGCAAAGGTATCATTATTTAGACTAAGATTAGAATAAGAAAGGAAGTATCAGGCATTTGATGAATAGATTCCCCAGACGTCAGCTTAGGATATTTGTACCAGAAACAAAATGTACTCTAATACTAGTATGCATAAGCAGTCATGATCCCTTGAACACAACAGCAACAACAATGTGAAGCCCACCAGCAGAGATAATTAATTATAGGGAAATATAAATAAAAGTTTTACAGCTGAGGGCATAAGAAGGGAGAAGGAATAGATCTCGCATGGAATTTCGAGGTTTTTGAATAAGTAAAACACTCGAGTAAAGGAGAAATATGACGAATGAAGCCAAGGAATTTGATATCATGTATAGCATTATATCATGAAAATCGGTAGCTATTATGCCAAGAGTGGTAAAAGTCATTCACGATACATAATCCTGCTTTTGTCTCTACGTCATCAGAAATATCGTCACCTCACGACAAGTGATATAGCAGAATCACTGACACGAAACATCACTGACACGAGACATCACTGACACGAAATTAGCCGACCAGGCGTCACAAAAATGCATAAAATTTAATCTGCACCCTACACTGGAGACCCCGTTCTTAGGGAGGTAGAGAGTAAGAATTATTGACAGGTGTGGAGAACATAAAGATGACTTACTGGCACAAACAGTATTTATGCCCCTATTTTAACAACATATTGCGGAGATCAGTGCAAATAAATTCTGTCTTCCGCGATTCTAGACCTCAGTTAATATGAAGAGAGTTTGAAATATGATAGTGCTAAAATATTACCAAAAGGAAATTAATATGTGGTTGCTGTATTGTTCTCATACGGGGAGTTATTAAGCTGGGTAGACAAACTAAGTCCGAATAAAAACTGATGAACTTCAACTTGCTATAAAGAGGTTTAATTTTTATAGAATGGTGCTTTTTGAGGTGTAATTTAGCTCCGAGTTTCTGCCTTATGGACCACTTTGGTGCCTTAATCAAACTATGACTGATCTTTTTGTTGGAATGGAAGACCATTAACTGGATAAATAAAATTCGCATTTAACAGATCTAAAACCGCAAATTATTTGTGGAATGCTCTGGGGAGACGCCTGATTAACACATGAGTATCCTCTGAAAAATATTCATCAATTGAAGATGGCGCTGAAGAAGAAATGGGAGACGTCAACAAGAAGCACGCGTTGGGTATGCTTGGTTCAGATTTGATGTCAGCGTTATGAAGGATTCTATCTACTACTGAGAACTTTCCTATCCCTTTGCAACGCATATAGCAGTGATGAATCATTATCATGGCAGACTATGTTATGTAGATATTTCTGCGTAAAGTTCCTCTGTATATTTTATTATCTCTTCTTTTGTGTCTTTGTTTTTTTTCTATCATCATTTCTTGGCTTACAAGGTTCCTGTAGTTTGAAATCTCCATACTATGCATCCTTTCTTTAAGACGTTATAGGTGGATACATGATGATCTAAAAATTTTGCATTAACATATATTGAGAAAAATTTGCTTCAGGATTTTGTTTCTTTTTAGTAATTTCTGAAAACTGCCATGTAGTAACATAACGCTTTCTTTCACGAGAAAAATCAAAATGTACTCATTTAATGAACTTCTATAAAGGAAATAATATAATTTCATTTTTCTGAGTAATAAAAAATGTGTTATGAAGGCATTTGTTTACGTACTCTTTTACAGAAAATTCAGATGATATATAAGCAAATTTAAACTAAAAAATAATCAATTCGCCAAAATATTCTTATTCTAAGAAGATACATTTATTGAATACAAGACCTTAATGTAGTAAGATTTTTTAACTTCCCTCTTTTCAGAGAATCAGCATTAAACACAAAAAGAGCGCAATAAATATAGGAAAGCATAAGGCAAACCTGGGCCTAGCAGTGCTGGAAAGTAGATATTTCGTTCTGATTCCGTTCGAGTTTGTTTGTAGGCTATGGAATTGCAGTTTCATGAGTTTTTCATACATTTTCTTCTGTTTACAACACGCAACAAACACATTCAATTAAAAGTTTTTACGTGAAATTATACAGATGTAGAATCATCAGGACTTTTTGAAGCAGAAGACGTGAAAAACATGTTATGCTCTCACTGGGACTAAAACTCTGCACCTCTCGAATACGTGTTGAGTATGATTCCAATTACACCACAAAAGTATGCGGAAAGGAGGGAGGAAATGCCTTAGACAGATAAACTAAATTTATTGAGATTCATTTATATTTACTTTTCAGCGAATTGAAAAGAATTTCGAAATGGTCGGCAATATGAGACACAGCAAGAAAAATAATGAGTATAAAGTAAATAAGGTAGCTAGCCGAAAGTCTTATAGTAATTTTCCTGTAAAGGAAATACATTAAGGAGATTTCAAACTTCAATAATAACTGAAAAGAATCAATTTTGGAAACGGTCCTATAAAACAACATAACATTAAAATTCGTCTTAAGTTTTATGAAGTGTAGATTTTAGTAAAGGCAAAGACAGAATCAGCTTAAAAAATGAAGTCGGTTATATGTTAATAAGTCAAAGGATAAGTGGAGGAGCTATGTTCTAAATTAATGAAAGTAATTCTCATTGCATGATCAATATAAGTTTTGCTTTTCAAACACGAATGAATTAACTGATTTACAGATTAAAAATCACTATGGAGGTAAAATGTTTCTTTGAACTAGCAGAATTTTCCTTAGGATGGCAATTAAGTTATTTTTAATCCAACTTTTGATACATCAATTTAATGTATTTGTTGTCGTCTTGTCTTCTATCTTCGCTAAAATTTAAAATATGAACTTAGTAAGTAAATAACATTATAATTTTGACACTTTCTAATAACTACTATCGAAATATTCTGAGCCAGAAGTTACAAAAAAAGTTATGCTTTTGAGAAAACACATAAAAAAATAAGCCAATAACTTAATTGCTGAACTTACTTGAGAGTTGATTAACTATTAGAGCAAGTAGGAAAAGACTTTCTTTAGTCTGCTGAAAGGAATAAATTACTCTAATCAAATTCTACGCGTTTCCTAGCAATCATTACTATGAACTGTTAATCGTAGACTGAGTATCCATAATTTAGCCCTTAGTAACAAAGCCTGCGTCTGACATGCGTAATTACACACTTAAATTCTTTCCACTACATTTCTGGCGAGACTATATCCTCTCTTTCGCGTACATCCTTCACCCTATATTTTAAACCCTCGACTGATGCATTTTGGTTTGAGTTTTACAGTAAAGAAAGGCAGTTAAATAATTATTAGACGTATTAAATGTAACAGATTCGTTTAAACGACATAAATTATGTTCAATTTGTTACCTTTCAGCTATTCCCTGCCAACTTTCTACCGGTTCTATTCAGTTATGCTAATTATGCTGTCTTTACTGAGCTATTACTAGCATAGCGTGCATTACTTTTGCAAAATAAATATTACAGCCTAGCAAATAAATTAAATTAATAAAATTAAATAAATTTTTTATCATCAGTTTATATTATATATTTTCCTGCATTTAATATAAAAAAATAAGAACGTATTTTTTTAAAACATTGTTAGGTTTACTAAAAAGATGTGAATAAAATTTAGTAAATGATATACATGCTTAAACTCTTGAATCATAAGGTTGATTTTCTCAGTGCAATTTTGATAAACATATTTGAGTAGTAGCTTTGATTTCAATCAGCATATCAAAATTCAGCAACCAGTGCCTGAATAGTTCAACAGGAATCAGGCTAGTGTCCATGCGTTACTATACCAAGTCGAAAGTTCTTCGAAACAGCCAGGAATTTTTGGTAGTAGGTTATCTGCGTCCAGAATTATCGAGACGATGCGAGAATTGGTTTCGAGAATTTTCGAGAAAGCGCAGTGCACCGATTGAGTGAGAAATTTGAAAGGCTTTTTTTTCGGCTGCAGTAATGAAACAGAGTGGTCCTCGAGACCATCACAGAGTAAATTTAGTGAATTAGTTGCCGCTGAAATTTTAACTTTCTTGTACATTTTTAACGAATTAATAAATCTGATATTTTCAAAATTTTCAGTTAATATATTTGGTGAATTCTTATCTTAGGATTCGAAAGATTCGGTTAAGGGCTCTAAGATTCAAGTTTTGAAAATTAAAATCTTTTCAAAGATTCGCGAGATCTGTGAATTTGGATGTCACGTCCTTATTTAAAAAATAAAATGTAACTTATAATTCAATTTGCATCGATTATTTGGGGCTAGGTTCTAATCTTAGTACGTCTTTCTTGTGTCAATAATACGCAAAAAACTAAATTATTATTTCTGTATAAAATCCTAAAAAAAGTTTACAACTTATTTGAAAACAATGTTCCTTTCTCGAAAAGCGTATATGTGAGCCACAAAATCTTTGTTAGAAAGTATCCCTTCCCTTCAACATATAGCCCTCTTGTGCTTTACCAAATTCAAGCAAAGCTTTCTCGAATAGCTCTATCCCGTTTCACACGATTTTCTCTTTCCAGAAGAATTCGTTTTAGTTAAAGAAAAATCTCTAGATCTATTTTTAAAATTATTGCTTTATTTTTTACCCAAATGAAAAGATTTTACGTTGGTGTACTCGCAAAGACCATTACGAAGCCTTCTTTTGAGATTAGGATACTTCTGTTAAGATCATTGAACAATTATAAACTGAGGGAGGAAGGGAGGAAATCATAAGAAAATGTTTGGTTCTGAAATGTGCACTTGCATCTTAGATAATTTCAGATCTGTATATTACAGAAAGAAATTTTCCTGAATATACAGCTATAGTAAAAGAGTCTTTATTTATATTTACATGCAGTCATATTAATCGCACTGAAATGCGAAATTCTCATTTATTTACTTCAAAAGTTCCTTCACATAAAAATATGTTTCATTACTTTTAAAAGCGATTCAGATAAGGAGTTGTGACTAAGAAAATCAAATTGTTGCTCTTGAACTTTCTTGGATCCCAGCACGCGGCTGCTAACGTCCTGATGTTTGGCCATCCCTATATAGTAATCATTAATACATTTTACATTATCCGTAGCACATTATATTAATATCAGCAGTTCTTTGCATATTATACCGTACTGGACTTGCCGCGGATTATATACGACGCAGATTGCATTAAAAACGATACTACAGTCTATTCAATTAGGTTAGATTAGGTTATTCAATTATGGCAAAGCACACGAGGGCTATCTGCCTAAAGGGAGGGATGCCTTCGTGGAGGACTTTCTAAGGGAAACTGACTCGTATACACGTTACACATGGGGAAAACCACGAAAACGCCCATGCAGCCAGCCCGTTCGCGGGATTCGAACCTCGGATCGAACTACCAGTGTTCAGCGTCTTTACCGCTCAGCCGCTGGTGGGCCTATTCAATTAGGATTATTGCTCCATTACCTATGAGATGGATTATACGTTGCTACACTCAGTGTGTGCAGAAATCCTATCTAGAGTACAAATGATATTTAATACATGCCGCTTTATTGTACGCCTTCATTAAATCAGTACTACAGCCATTCCGTATCAGCGCTACGGTTGCTGTGTTTCATTGTGGTAATCAGTACTACTAACAGTTCTCAGTACTACTTTCTCATGACAATCAGAACTGCTGTCATTACTGCGCCATCAATTCTACAGGCTTTGTGTTTCATTACGAATAGTGCTACAGTCATTTTGGGCAGTAATGCTTTATATAGAATATATGCTATTCACTGTATGGCTTTCTCATAATACTTGCAGGTCACGTAAGACAAGGATAACTAGACACGTAAGACAAGGCTACGTAAGACAAGGACACGTAAGACAAGGATACTCACATAAAACAAGGATACCTAGATTCTAACAAAGGTGTGTCCGCGTTTATTGATAATTTTCATAAGCGAAGATTGCATTGCGAGAAGGGCCTTTAGCAAATCTGTTCTACTACACTTTAAGGTTACTATAATACACAACATAGCAGCACACTAATCAGAAGGACACAGGTCCCGGCCTAGTGCCTCTAGTTTTTCCATTATATTTTAAAATTTCTTAAGGACGGCCGGCACCTGGATAAACAATCGCTTAAATGGGTCGTCTGTGTCTGGCAACTCATTCGCCCCGCCTATATGAAGGATCACATTGTTATGTATTGATTTGGGAATCCAGCCTGGCCGCACATACAGAGGTTAACGGAAACAAATCCCCTTTTCCAGAAGTACTTCGGAAAGGGACCATAGCCTATATGTACAGTGCACTGTAATGCCACAAAAGTATTCGTTTTCACAGAAATCAGCGCCTATAACGTGAGAAAAAAGTATGCAGTAAGAAACGCGAGTGAAAATTATACGCGTACGCAGTCATGTTCTTAAAAATTGCAACGCCATGGAAAAATTATCAGATAAGAAAAAAAAGCTTATGCTCATTTTACTAACGTTAATAAAAATAAGTGATTAAAGTTTCAGGTCAATGTAACTTTAATACTGGCATAAAATCACCATTTTGTGAAACCGTCGCGAGCTAAATTATAAAAAAAAAAAATTATACTTCATGTCACAGAATTAAAGAGGCTTTGGATGTCTTCCAATGACACTGCCTAAAGAGCTGCTTCTTTTTAAGTTCGCAGTTTATCGATGCTTATTGATGAAGTAAAGTAATGGCCCAGTCTCCATATCCGATACATGTTCTATCGGCAACATATCTAGCAATGGATAGGCCAGAGAAGAATTGGTATCTGTTGTGATGGGAAGAAGATTTGGTTATTCCGAGCCACATGAGAACGGGCTTTATTTTGCTGTAATATAACTCCAGAAATGTGCGGTCCACCAGCGTCCGAGTGGCAAAGTCGCTGAACAGATCCGTCCGAGGTTCAAATTTCGTGAACGGGTTGGCTGCGTGGGTATTTTTGCGATTTTCCCCATGTATACTAGCCATAAAGTTCTCCACGAAGGTTTCCCTTCCCTTAGGCAAATAGCCCTCGAGCTCTTTGCCATAATAAAATAACCAAACCAAACCAAACCACGAATGTGCTAAAAGGAAGAGAATGATCCCAGCTTGTGCATCCTTAGTATAGATTTTTTCTACTGAAATCTCTCATAATTCTTAGCATCTGGGTTCTTCTAAATCATACAGTATGTCGTTTTAAAGCGCAAGCTGGAAGGCAGCGTTCACCACATGCGTTATGCGGCTGTTATTTTAGTCCAGGTGAAAGGGGAACTCATTAGAAACACGACATGATGTTATGCATACCATTGTCTAAGTTCATGTGCAACTGAAGTGGACATCAGTGTTTCACGGTAATCCTCCTCAAAGTAACGCGTGCAAGCATTCCTTTGGAGAGGATTCAGCTCTAATGCTATATTAATGATCAAGAAGCTGCACAGTTCGTCATTTCCTTGTAGATTACACTATATCATTCTTTGATATCATGATCTATTGCCGAGTTTGCCCATTTATCCTGTTCTTTTCATTCTATTGCTTCCATACTTGTACCTCAGTAATAGCATTGTATTCTGTACAAATAACAGTGTGATGGTATAAAATCCTCTCTCATGTAAGCCGATATTTCGTTCCTAATAGAAATCTGTGATTTTCTTTTATGATATCCTTTCATGTCAAGGAGGTGTAGTAATCACCATAGGGCAATTTACAGCTCACTGGCGACGATACACTAGTTGCCTGTCTTAACAACAACCTCTGTTTATTAGCTTAACATGGTCATTCAAAAGACAGTGCAGAGGGCATGCAGCACATTCTCTCTGCATTTACAAGCGTTTGTAAATCAGTATTGCTTTTCATGTCCTATAAGTTCCATCCTGTTCTTCTGACTCCTTCATCGTGTTATATCAATTTTACAAACATATATGTACTATATTCTTAATAACTAAGTTTTAAATTTTCATACTGTTTTACTTTTTCTCGGCTTCAATCACAATAATTTAACTAATCTAGAAGTTTATGCGCATCATTTATACAATAATTTCATTTCTACTTCATTGCAACAGAATGCTGAAGCATAAATTGCTAACTGTTGACGGAAGTGTTTGTCGCTGTTAGGAGGATTATTTGCGCGGTTGTCAACCTCAGCTCTGAGATCGTGTGTTAGGAGTAAGTGGAAGTTAAAAATTTAGGTGATTCCAGTTGTTTAATTTTTTGAACAGCTAGGATTTGGAATTGTTAGAGGTTCTACGTCGATTGTGTATTGTGTTGTAAGCTAGAGAAACTTTCAAATTTTGTTCTGCATATTTGCTTAAGTTCTTCTGCAAGCTTTGGCTTCAACAAATATTTGATTCTTCGTATTGTGACGTGCGTACGGGTTCGTAATGGATTGAATGTACCAATCGTTAAAAAGTTAACAAAATTTATTCTTTTCACAAGAAATAAAATAAAACAGTGAAATATTTCCTCAGAGATATTAGTAAAATATCACAATATCTCAAACTTTAAACAGAATTCACTTCAAAAAGATAAAGTTAATCCAATCTCACAGCGAATTCGTTACAATCAATCACAGCATTAAGTAAACAAACAGCAGTTCGCTTTAAACAGCTACAACTACAACTGAGATGAGGTGTTTCAATTCGGAATTTACAAGCGTGTTAATAATTACTAGAATATTCTGGTAAAACCTCGATTTTTCTCGATACTTGTGGATGGCAACAGTAAATACGAGATATTTATTTATTAAATATTAAATGCACGCGCTCTTTTATTTTTATTTTTCCGACGTAGCTTTCTCTACAAAAATCATCTGCGTTGCACAGGAAAAATAAAGCAGTTTTAATTACAATTCTAAATAAATAGCTAAATAAATACGAAATCCGTAACAGTAGTTATTTAGCTGCTTATAAGTTCTTTATTTCTTATGCAGGAGATAACTCTCTTGACACTTAATTAACTAAGAATCGCTGTTAGGTCAAAACCATCAGACAAGATAGAATGCAGGCTCAGACTACAAGCTCTTCAGTTGACGATAAGTCTTATATTAAAAATATACCCGGTAACAGCACAGTATAGATCATTCTGTACTTTACCATAATCATATTATTAGTTTGATGAAAAAATGTATGCGACACGGTATCTGTTTGTTTACTCAATGATTGATGGACCAGAGTTCACCTTTTATTTAAAAGTGGTTCAAACATTGAATGTGTCTTGCAGTTTGTTAAAAAAAAGATAAACGAATGGAAAAGATTTCACCTTTTCTACTGCTTAAATCTAATTTTTATTTATTTATTTATTTATTTACTTTTGCCTGACACCATTAAATTATTATAACAACTTACTTCCTCTTTTATGTTTTATCTCAGCTTTAAAGAAATTTCTTTATTGCTTTCTCAACAACTTATATTCTAAATTCTTCGTTCTTTAACTCGTAACAGAAATACATTTTCTCATTCTTCATTATTTAGAGCATTCTATTTATACTGATAATTTTTGAAAAAAATTCTTTGACTGATTTTAATCTATTTAAGCTGTTTAATCCTTTAATACCTTCCTAGTTATTCCTTCTTTAGACAAGAAACCGTATATATGCTTTACCACATTTAACAGTAAGTTTGTTTTACAATTTGGCTGCGAATTAAGGTAATATAATCTGTAAGTTATCATGACACACGCATTCGCACGTACACACAAAATCATTAAAAAGTCAAGTCCTTTGCGAAAAGTTCCATTTCTTGTCGTTGGGGAAAATTTACACTTGTTAACAGGAATAAATAAAATAATAACGGTCTATTTCGACATATATATGTCCTGATGCATCTTCTCGTTTGATTTATGGAATTTCATTCATTAAAATTTTCCCTAAATCTTGATTAAAATTTAGTGAAAATAAAAGAATAACATTACTCATATCATGGTACTGCAATGATATGATAATAGCTCCCAGTCATTAGCCATCATTTATTTTTTAATGCAGAACCATCTACCCAGATTGTATAACGTATCTAGTAAAATACAGCAAAAGTCTTTAAATACCATATTTTACTACATTCATAATGCATATGCAAAAAGTTTTCAATAATGCAAATATTCTGTAATAAGTTACAGTTTTATAGGCTGCATTTTAGAGATTGCTTTATTATCGTGCCAACATAAACACTAAAACGTTTCATGACAGAGCATTTATTTTAGTTTTGTATTTTGTAATTAAGTAATACTATAACAGTGTTTCTATGAGCGAATACGTCTTGAAACACTCTTCCTATTAGTACCTAGATGAGATGCTTTCTGGATACTAGAAGGGATGCTACTGTTTTCAATTAGTAGGTGAAATTATGTCCTAAAGGAACAAAAGTCGTTGATGCATGCACATGAACCATGTTGTTAAGTGTTTCAGAAAGGCTAACTTTTTAATTTAAAAACAAAATTATGACATGTTTAGTAACAGATTCATGTAATCGCTGGGAGAGAGCTTAAAGACAATTCATTTTTAAAGAAAGAGAACATCTTTCCTTCACCAGTACAGTGGAGTGGAGGAAACATTACAACCACAAAACATGGATAAGGTCCGTGTTTGGTGTGCCATTTCCAACGGAGCTTACTGGTTTTTGTATACCTCTGTAATTTTCACTTAAAGTATTTTTATTAATATCTTCAAGAACGCATCACTGATACAGTAATTAACACTTGTGAGCATTATTAAAATCAAATGCCTAAGCTCTATCAGTATGGATAAGTAGATTGCAGCAATAAGAGACCAAAATTAATACATTTTGTATCATAATTTTTTTCTTTAAATATTGTTATGAACTTCCTTGGTTGGAAGCAAAAATAAACAGGCATGAGAACGCACACTTTGCCTCTTTAAAAAGGAGTAAAATAATTACATAAAAACTAGGAAAAAATTACCACCCTTTATTACAAAATTTAAAGAACAAATTATTGAGGACCGTGTCCATGTAAAGTGCCTTAAAATATCTCTCAAAGTCGAACAGAATCTTAGGAACACAAGAAGTTTGCAACGCCATATGGTAGAGCAATATTCAAAAATACAATAATAGAAGAGTTTTCCCATCAGCGGTCGAAGGGTTAAGACAGCTGAATATTGAGAATTCAAACTGTGTTCAATCCTAGGCAAACCGGCTGGTTGCGTGGTTAGATTTCATGGTTTTCCCTAAGTGTAAGGTGAATACCAGGCACTTTCCATTAGCAAGTCTTCTACGAAGGTATCGTTGCCCTTAGGCAGACAGACCTCTTGTGTTCAATAACCTAAGCTAACCTATGGTATGATAAAATAGTTATCGGCTCCTAAATGAACTAAATTTACATTATAATTAATTTATAATTATTAATTAATTAATCATCTAATTTATGTAGCAATTAATAACTTAATGTTATCTATTTGCATCCAGCAAGTACTATTTTGAATAAATATAACCTTTATTAAAAGGGTAATAGATATGCGGAATGCTTTTCTGCACGAATTCTGTAAAACTTATATAATAACCTAATTTAACAAGTAAACTTTCAACTATCCTAACATGTTTTTACTTAAATTATACACTTCTTTAAATTAGAGGTAAAATCAATATAAAGCAAGGAAAAGTAAGAGATCAATAACATTGTTTGCAACAAATTAAAGTAAAGGAAATGAGAGTAGCTGTAAAAATAAATTCCTTTTGAGAACTTAGGGCTAAGAAGAGTAACTGAAAAAAATAATTCGAAAGTGTTACTTTAGTGTTTGCCAAGAATATACTGTAAAATCACAAGGCAACATATCAATAGTCTATACTATAAATTTTCAGTCAAAAGGAAAACTAGACACAATTTTCTCCAACAGTTAGATTATAAGCAAAGATAGAAGCTAAACTTCGAGTTTCTGGTGTGTATGCAGTTCATGAAAATAGTAGATAGATTAATTAAACATATTTATTATTGCAAATAGTGAAATTTTAAACAAGAGGCATAATTATTGCTTTCTGGTTGAGCATTGTTGATATCGAACAGGCGTCAAACCGATGCCAGAATGACAGTACTTTAAATGTACACTAATACGGATTAAGTAATATATTGTGATATATTAATTATACCTATATTACGTACTTAAAAGCATGCATATTGTAAAATATAATCTGTGATTGACCGAAAATTTTCGGCATAAAAACATGCGACAAAACATCACTGTGTTACATACTATGATATGGTTACCTTCTTTCCTTCATACAAATGTGTATAGAGCAAGCTGTGCTGAAGAAAAATTAAATCAATGTTTGAAAAACAATTAACAAAATACCTCATTTATAGTACAAAAATGAACTTCATAAATGGAGATGAAGCCTCTAGCTATCGAAATAAAATGCAAATTTGATATTTTATACTTCTATACTTTCGATATTATGGCCCAAATCCGAACAGATTACAACAATCGTAACTAAGCCTAAATTACGATTATTGGAATTTTGATAATTAATAATGATAAGCAATACAAGTAGCAAACTAAAATCATACGTTGCATTTCATAGCCTTATTTACGTGCTCAAATATAACAGGAAATTTCTCATTAATAACGCTATACATATGCACATGTACGTAGTAGTTTAAGAAATCTTCGAATATAATAAAACATTTTCGGTTTTTTAAAAAATTATACTTCGCAATAAAAAGTGCCAGATAATACTGAGTACAAGTTATGTATCTAATTTATGTTTTCAATGTCTTTTTACACAAGTGTAGATGTTGATAGTTCTTTTTTTCATTAAAGTTTTCTTCTTTTTTTTTATGTATTCTGAGAAGTTTTTCCGTAATCAGGCAGTATTAATTGCAACAATTTTAACGAGAAGGGCTTCTCCATTATTCGGAGTCATGCGAAGCATACCCCTTTTAGCGTATTAAAATTAAAAAGCAGAGCAATGTATAATAGAGGTCAACTGTGATGATGTGTATAAGACATTCTTTAAAAAAGCGGAGAGGATTAAGGCAGAGGATAAATATTTTGCCGAGGAAAGAGGAGATTAAAGCAGGGCGATTATTGCTGAGGAACTAATTGTGTTTTGACCGAGACGGGTCAAACCACTCGATGGGGTAGAAGCCGCTAGGGTCTCGTGGTCAAAGTCTGATATCCGTGCGGAAAGGAGCCCTTGGGAGAGCAGACAAATTTCCCTCCTCCAGCCATTAGCCGCAACAGTGCTTTTATCTCTAGGCTTTACAGCCCACCTGGGAGACCCGTGGACCGTTAGCCACGTTACCCATCTATCTTCCGTGGCAGAGTGGGGGGAGGCGGTGGCGCATTCCGTTCTTCCCCCTTCCTTCTCTCTGCATTCCTTATCCTATCTGATACCTCCTCCTCCGACCGTATTCTTTAGGAATAACAGAAAGCTACAGCCCCCAACGGGCAAACCCGATTTTTTAGAAGTAATCTTTAGCTGTCCACCTGAATGCCACTTCTTAGACGACGATACATGGCCGTTATCCTCCGGTCCTTCTCTAATCCTACTGGGGATTACTGAAAACTGGATAAAGCATATAATGCGAAGGGGAAAGTAACGAAAAATATTTTCTTCGCTCGCTCTTACCGGCCTCTTTAACCTTCCTTCCATCCGGACCAACTGGTGGTGCTTGCTCTATGGCCGCTTCCCTCTCATTATTTTTAATTCATTTCTGACTAACGGCTGTGGCCATTATTTTAGTTGTTCCCCTTTTCTTCGTATTCGGAGGGCTTTATGTGTGCGGAAAAGCATTTGGTAGGCGATTTATTTGCAGCCCGGTACGCACTTGTTGCTCGCCTGCCGAGTGCCCTGAAATATGACCTACTGTTAAATTACTGGACCGCTAAAGAGATTAAAGCTGTATTAAATTAATATATTATTGTAAAAACATGTATGAGTCTGCTGAAGAATTATGCAGCTGGAGAATGTAGAAACTGTTTCTCTTTCTATGTTCCTCCTTTTTTTTATTTTGTTTTGTAGGATGTTAGAGATGAAAATGTATTCTTCCAAAGATTAGTTTTGAAACGGAGCCCGCGCTCTGAAATTATCTGCAGTACATCTGCATAACTATTTCTAAATTCAGCCAATAGAAGATAAATGGGAAAGTTATTTTTCAATATAATTAACAAAGTAAATATGCAGCATAAATGTTAAGCTTTCCTTTTCAAAATTGTTAAAAGTAAGATTATATTTATCTGTAGCTGAGATGTAAATGTCTATACGAATTTCGAGCCCCTTCATCACTGGCAAGAAAGAACTGCCAACAGACAATTTTGAAAAATATGAACGCTATTATTACTTCTGATGTCGTTGTTTTAAAATTAAGAAAAACAAACTGAATTGCGAAAAACGTACCTTCGTAAAATCTGAAAGCTAATTAGAACTTGATACTTGCAGCTGAAGAAGCTGGTTCTTTTTTGCCTTCGAAACTACGCCACTGCCCGCTTTATTCATTACAGTTAGCGTTTCTGATTTTTGTTGTCTTTAGCCTTTACTTCATTTGACATTATTTACTTATTTATTTATTCTCAGCATGCAGATATATGTAATGAAATAATTTTCGGTAATGATGTGAATGTTAACGAAGTAAGCCGATTCATGAAGTAGATGCAAACATGGTCGTTTGAACACTTTTATTCTTGATCAAACACTTTTTACATTGACACAAATAAATTGGCCCAAAACGGGATCCTTGCCTTGATCACATTTTAGCTTTTCTACATATTTATAACAATTAATTTCGATGGAAGAAAGAAGTGGCTACATGTAAGCAGAGCAGTAAGCGATAGAAGGTTACCAAGTTTTCAATATAAACGTTTGGTTAAGAATTAATTGGTTTTGGTTCGACTTTATTCTGGTTGGCTGCTAAAGATTTTACTTGTCAAATTTTAACAATATTATTGGCTGAAGGTATGCGCAAGCACTTGCGTCATTAGCTTTACATAAGAACCATTACATAAGAATTAATTTTGAAACTTCGCAATTTAGAGAGATTTATTATAACATGCTACTATTTTTAGAAAGAAAAGAAAAAATAACCAGAAGCAAATGTCCCGTGAGAAACATTCAGAAAAATTTAATTTTTTCTTGCATTAAATAGTAAATTCTTTCTTATAGTTGCCTTTTTTATTTATATTTCAGATGTAATGTTCTCGTTTAAGTGTATCGGAATTCTCGTTGTGCTCTGCAAACAGAAGTACAAATTGTGTATTTTTCTCAGGAAATGCAGTTATAAGTTGTTCAAAAATAAATGACTTACACGCTATGATATCGAATTTTTCTGCTAAAATATGCTTGATACTTTATACATTAAATACTCAAATTTAAGTACTGAAATCATGATTTTATTAAGTATTATGTTTTTAATGCTAAAGAATACAGTGAATTCTAAATTAACTCAAAACGTTATCTGCTCATTTTTTCAATCCATTTACATACTTCTTTTGATGCAATATATAGTCGAGAAAATTCCTAAACAGCAAAGATAAATAACTAGTAAAGATAAAGTAGCAAATATAAATTATTGAGGCAGGAATTAGAGTAATAATAATGAAAGTGGTAAGAAAGAGACAAAGGCTAACACCTAAATGAAAGGAAAGAATTAAATAAAATTTAAAACTTTAAGCTATCATGCAAAATAATACCTCCCTTCGTGTGTTTTTCTTTTGGGGGGAGAGGGGTGGAAACCTTAGGAAAGGATTTTAACTGGGAAGCCGTCCATCGAAAGAAGAGTATTAAGAAAATAAAGAAAATGGGATCATAATAAGCTTACCGTACTTAATCAAGAGATTCCAGTTTAAATGTTCTTTACCCATAATTCTTGAAAGAGCCCCACCAGTGGCCGTACTGTTATGACACTTGAATACTCGTAATTCAAGTGCAGAAAAATCTGCTGGCTGCATATATGGTTTTCATAGTTTTCGCCATGTATGAATGAATGCGAGCCAATTGCCTTCTCTCAGGCAGGTAGCCATATGCTTTGAACCTAACCTTATAAGGTATTTCTCCCACCTTCTTCGCATGTCTTCGTGGTGTAGTAGTCAGCGCGCTGGGAGCGTATTCCAGAGGTCCGTGGTTCGAGGCCCGGCAGAAGCTTTGCTCATTTTTCATGACTCCTGCTTTGAAATAACCTAATGTCTCTACACTGGCGCCCGAACTAAAAATGTGATGGATGATCATTCTGCACCACCGTGATTTGGCGATTGGGTCCCCTGAACCCCAGTCGCCCTTTAAAAGGGGGAGTATATAAGGTACTTCTCCCACCTTCTTCGTACGCCTTCGTGGTGTAGTGGTCAGTACGTTGGACGCGTATTCCAGAGGTCCGTGGTTCGAGTCCCGCGAAGACGTTGCTCATTCATTTCCCCTGCTTTCAAAAATACCTAATATCTCTACAACCTTACCTAATTCTTAGAAGTATTCTTTAGAATTATCCTTAAAAATGAATCAGATCTAGGAAAAACATAATAAAAGCAGTTGATTTAAAATTTTTCATTTTCAAAAATTCCTATATTTAAATGCAAATTCCGTGATTTTTAACTTTCGATAACATTTAATTTAAATTTAAATAAGTGAAACTATTATATCTTTGACAAGGTGTATAATAGTAAATGGAAGCGTTTGAGCCAAAACACATGAAAGAAAAATCTATCTTCCGATTCAGATCATAAGATTAAAATTCGGATTTTTAGTTTTGAAAAAAAGAAAGGATCTTTGAGTAAAAGATTTCATGTCATTTTACATATTGCATTAAAACGCTTCTTGACTAGCGTTTGCCTTCTGGCAACATCTCTCTTAGCTGTTGTTACCCTCGGTCATATCTTAGGCCCTTGCTAGGCTTCGCCGATTTAAGTAATACTTAGGGGCCAACTAGTTAGATTCTGATAGCTTCGGCTATATTATTTGAGAGCTTTAGTTAAGTTAATTTTAGTTCAATTTATTAGTATTTAAGTTCAAGCCCGAGTGGCGGCTTTATTGTAAAGTTCCAAGCCGGAACTTCTGACTAATAAAGGGTTTTAAACCCTTCTCAAGTCTTACGTGTTCTGTTCCCACTTAAGCGATTATTCGCTTGTTAAGTGTTGGTGGGGTTCTGAGTAAGAACTTAAGATTTAAAGAGTTGAATCCTACAAACTTTTTCTCCCACTGGTAGAATTTGCATTTCTTACGTGAGCTACCAAATTTAAAATATTCTGGCACTGACAATTAGGGGAATGAAGGCTTAAAGAAAAGTAACTTAAAATTAAATTTAACTGGTTATTTAAAATAAATATAAATCCCTACAAGGTATTAATTACTCAGTGACGTTAGGTATCCATTTAATCAGTCGTATTAGGTATTACTTTTGTCATATATTTTGTACATGCTTAGAAAGATTTTCATTCCAATGAAGTAAGATTACGCAGGGGTCTTTTGTTTCTCCATTCTTTTCTTTTTTCCTTTTTGGGGGGGAAGTGGGGGGTTAAAAACTAATTGTGTTAATTTTGTTTCATAATATTTTATATTTTTTTTTTACATCTTTGAATCAAAATTATAATTTTAAAAAGCTAGATTTAAGCAATTTTTACCTTGTCTCACTTTTTGATGAAGCTTATTAGTCCATTTTGACCTAGTAAGACAATAAGATTTTATTCAAGTCAGATGCGAGATAATCTTTGGACATTTTGTTAGCCATTTTAATAATTATTTTATTACCGTTATTTTAAGTCACAAGAAATATTCACAAAATTTGCTTGATTTCAATGGTTCCGCCTAAAAATAGCACCTTTGTAAATTTTATATTTTTACCTTATAAATATTTCAGTCGTGGATTATAAACTTAGCTCTTATGGATTATAAAACTGAGATCGTAGTGAAGGAAATGGGGAGAGGGGAACTGATCGTCCAGCAGTGGTGAAAGGGATGAGATGGAAACCTCTGTTGTAGACTGCCTGCTGTCTAAAACATAGTAGTGGTTTGGTTAGCCTGTGGTCAGTTATATGGTTCAGTCATGGTTTGGTCAGTGGTTTGCAGGTCCAGTTACCAGTTCATAAATAAATAATGAATATCAATGAACACATAAACATTCTGAATTGCCATGTCTATGCACTGTTTCTTATAAGTGTCTGTACCTTTCAAAATAATAATGCATCTTTTAAGATAATGCTGATAGAAGGACAGTATAAAGGTAAAGAATAGCATTCAGAAATAGTATGCCTCAATTCCAAAAACGTTTCAAGCAGTTTTATTCGTCGGAGTTGTTCCTGTGTAAAATGCACCATTCCTCACATTTTTAGATTTTGCTTTTATTTTTGACAATCTCTGTACATGAGAAAAGTACTAACAAATGTAATCACTTAGATTTGTCCCAAAACCTTAATATCGACTCTAGAATTTATCAACACTTAAATGGAATAACAACCCGTCTTTTAAAGAATGAATGGTCACAGAGATCTTCAGATCTAAATGTGCGATTTTTGACGACGAGGTAACTTAAAATCACGAATATAAAGCGGCTATCGAACATCATTGCACTTGCTTTGGCAATCGTATATACACATATGAAATTTAGCAAATGTGAAACGATGTTATTTGACGGCTTGTAATACAGGTTCCTAAATAAATACTGTTCTATACTCTATTCATCTATCTTAGTTCGCCCCCTAGTAGCTATGTGATAAATCTACTGCATGCTAGTCGTTTGACCTGGATTCAAATCCTGGAGAACTAGCTGACAGACATTTTTGTAGTTTTTTCCCATCTACAAATATGCATATGAGACGATTTCTCTTGTAACGTCCTCCACGGAGGCCTTCTTCTCGTTTGAAAGATAATCCTCCAGTGCTTTACCATAATCTAAATAAATAAACTAGTAGCTATGTGATAAATCTACTGCATGCTAGTCGTTTGACCTGGATTCAAATCCTGGAGAACTAGCTACAGATATTTTTGTAGTTTCTTCCCATCTACAAATATGCATATGAGACGATTTTTCTTGAAACGTCCTCCACGGAGGCCTCCTTCTCGTTTGAAAGATAATCCTCCAGTGCTTTACCATAATCTAAATAAATAAACTCTTAGTTCTTCTTGAGTTAGCGCTGAATACCGATATCTGCCGCATCTAACATTTATTACTTGTGCTCTTCTATGGATTAGGTTCAATTTAATTGTTATTAAAATAAAATTGTTATTAAATTTTAATTGTTATTAAAATATTAAATTTTAATTGTTATTAAAATTTATTTAAGAATACCTGGGATCTTATGCATTTCTATGCGAAACATATTATTATAGATTGAGAACTCAATGAAATATATTTTTCCTTCAAAAAATTTACAGCCGGTCGTATCAGCCCCCTTCCCCTCCTGTAGCTAAATAATGATTCTCTTTCATTAATTTTCTTTTCTCGATCTCTCACGTTTTTTAAAAAATTGTATAATTTTTTTTTCAAAGGGCATATGAAATTTTTAGTCGTGATTGAATTGAAAAACTTGAAAAAGTTGTTAAGGCCATAAATAAATCTAAATCAATAAAATAAATAAATTCAGACAGAGAAACAGTATTTATGTTAGCAGGTCAGAGCTTGGAAGCTCTCGGTTTGGTAGGAAAAAGCCTGCTTTCTATTAGTTAAAAAAAGAAAAAAAATCACTCGCAGGCATTAAAACTGCGTGCAATAAAAGAAATAACGTTATATAAAAAAGGGAGTAGATAAGAAGAGTTTCAAAATAATTTTAAAATTCTATTACATCAAATAAAATGCGGATTTTCAATTATAGAAAAATAGATAATCATCTAAAATATTGCCTTAAAGCCTGATGTTTTCTTTTCTTTCTTTAATAGTATAATATTTTTTTTATTTTATAATATTTATCTTTTTATAACTATTCAAAAAGAGTAGAAGACATATTTTGATCTATTTGTCTTTGACAATTTTTTCCTCATGTAACTTAAATACGGCCACTTTCTCTTAAAATGTCCATCCCGAAGCTATTATTCTTTATAGGTAGGTAACCCTCGTGTGCTTTGATCCAACCTAAACAGTACAGTTCAAGCCATTTTACTTGCATGAAAGTATACTTTTCATCAATCAATTGTGGGGATTTATTTAAGTTACTGAACATTAAATTTTACTTTGAAGTAACCTTTCCTACTGATCTTGCTTTCAACCCAAGCTTTCTTGCAAGAATATAAATGAGTTATTGTACGTGTATTGAAATGACGTAGGACGACGTTAGTGTTAAAGAAAAGGTTTTTGGAAGGTGAATTTAGAACGTATTCTGCCTGTCTGAAGGCCACGTGGTTATCTTTTATTTACTAGCGATTAGATTTCAGTAGCGCTGAGCGCTTCTAGCCATTAGGCTTGTTTGCGGCGACTTTTACGAATCATAGCCTGCCTGCGCATTAACTAACATGTGAAAAGCCATTAGGCTAATTTATTCTATTCTATTTTAAGTTACTTGTTACCTTTTGAATTAAACCAAAAGTGCTGGCTTTAGTAAGCATGAGTCGGTGCCATCCGTTAATAATATTGAGTTAATAAAGTGTCCTTTACACCCTTTCTCTGGGCTTTGTAGTACTTCTAGACTTAAGGATAATACCTTACACAATCTGTTAACGTCTAGTCAGTTTATGCAACCAAAGAATACCAGACGTTATACATAATTTTTAAGTCGCTTGTTGCATGCTAATTTGGTATACTACTTTAAAATGAAGCAGTTCAACGCTAAAAATAATAGAAATATTGCTGAAGACATTCTGAAGCAAACTTTATATTATTCTAAATTGAACTGTTTTAAACATGGCTCTAAGTTCTTCATTTGAGGACGTTTTATTTTAGTAAACGATGACAAGACATGGAAGCGTTATATGTTCAAGGAAAGGACTGAAGGAAGTCCTTTTGGAAGGCATTTCTGGGGGACTTCTAAAAAGTATCTCTTTTAAAAAGTATTAAAATGACTGATTTTACTTTTAAAAAGTAGTAAAATATTTTGAATTTTTAGAAGTTATACAGCCTTTGACACTAAATAAAAATGCATGGTGGACTGGCAGTTTTTTTTTTCTAAACACTTAAAATCTAGACTCTGTCATTAAAAGCTTAGAATTTGTAAAGGAGATAATTTCTTCACTCTAAATATTGCTGTAGCATTTGTAGAGACAGGTTATTTGGAAGATAGAGTAGATTAGGTTATTTGAAAGCAAGAGACACGAAAAATGAGCAATACCCTAGCCGGGACTCGAACCTCTCGAACACGCGCCAAGCGTGCTGACGGATACACCACGAAGGTATGCTAAGAAGGTGGGAGAAATACATTATACATTTTTAATATAAACCACGAGTGCAGCTGGTTGTAAATATATATTTTTAAAATTAAATCTATATTACTTAAAAGTATCTGTTTTACAATTACTTTGATCGTGTCAAGAACATAAGCAATTTAAAATAAAGCGAAAGGTGTAAAAATGCTTTCCATCTAAGCACTAAATTAAAATAATATTAATATTTTTGTTACGATTTCACATTTTTAGCTTTCGTAATAAAATTAGTTTTGTGTAATACAATCGACACATAAAAAATCCTCATTTTACCATAAATACTTACATTTAAATTAAATCTGTCATATTTATTGTAAAGCTTATCTTCATCAAGATAGTTATTTCCTTTTTAGTCCATAATTTTTAATTTATCAACCATTAAGCGAATACAGTGCATGAATTTGAGATGAGAAAACCAAATTATAATGAATTCATTCTTGACTGACAAGCGCATTCAAAAATTAATTATAGGCGAGTATAAATTTATGCAATTTCTTTAGTTGAATATTAGTCAATGCCCTAGTTTCTTTTTAGCAAAACCATTTATTAAATTTAATCCTCCACTAGAATGCAACGGAAACAACAAACCAATAATAGTTTTAAAATGATATAAAAAGAAAGAAAACCCTAGATCAGCGTGTATGAGTCTAATTTAAAATCTATACCAATTTAAAGTTGCTATTTTACCTAATATTAAATTTTAAATGGCGTGTTTCTCTTTCAATCATATTAAATTTAACTTTATCATTTCCATGAGCTTCCCCGGCATTCTCTTGAATCGAGATAACCATGTATCAGACATGACACATTTTGCAAATTTTTCTGGGAATACGTATAATCTTTCTAGGTGTTGTTATTGCTAAGGATTATTGCTATGGTCCAAAACACTATTTCTGTGATCCGTTTTAACTCTGTTGTTTATTAAATATTACATATCTTCAAGTACTCCAGACTGAACTTGTAATTTCCTCAGCATTACAAACAACCCTCACATTCCACATGCTTAATTTCTGTAGCGTTACTGTAAAAACTACTTCAGCTAACGTTTATCTTTTCATTCATCATGAATATTCAGCTTTTTGAATTTGCTTACTAAACATTTAATTACAATGTTTAAGCCTATTTTGGATTTTATTTGACGGAGAAAAAAGTTCATTCGTTCATTAAAACATTAGTTTACATGCTTTAAAGAGAAAAGGAGCGATGGTAACATTTAGAATCTAAGCAGTCATAAACAGGGAATTCTGCGTTTCATAAACATGCACGGATTGTGCTGTTGTTGTTGGGACTAATCTCACTTGTATGACCTACCCAGAGCAAATCCACAAATTTTATCGTTGTAAGGAGTACAAGATTGCATTTGTCGCATTGCCTTGGGCACCATATAGGTGACAGTACAATTTTGCACGTATTGTAAAACGTTCTTAAAATTAAAAAAAAAATCTTAAAAAAGTTCTTAAGAAGTTCCTAAATGAGAACGGCTGTATGGTAAAAATAAACTTTTCGGATCTAAGTAGTTCATGAACTGAAGATTCACTGAAAGGCGAGTCTATTCTATCTCCGTTTATTTATTCATTTTTTATATCTAACTCAGCAACTTAGAATGCATCCCAAAATCACTAATGAAACGAAGAGAAAACATCATTGATTCTAATATACTTCAGGAAACTCATGATGCACAGATGTAAAATGCATGAAGCAAACATTTGAACGTCAAAGATAAGAGCATTACTTCAGAGTTTTGCAAAAGTTCTGTTATAATCCCACATTAAATCATATTTATAGCAAATCGTTTCAAAGTATGTATATAACATCGACAACAATAAACAGGAATAAATATTCCGAATCGGATTAAAGGCACATTTCGACTTCCTTTCTCGAAGATTAGTACAGGTCAGTATTAATTACTGTATAAGCTCAGACACACTTAGATCGATATATGAGTCATAATCAAGCTAAGGGTAGCTAACTGAAAGAAAAGCGGCATTACGCGACTCCAAAAATTATGCATTAAGTCAGGCATTCCCAAGAGAATGCCAACAAATATTTCTGACAGTCTCCGGCTCGGAGCGCAATTAATTCGCTTTTGAATAAATTTTCAGGAATAAATTCCTCCTAGTAAATCCAAGGTTTGTTTTAAAACGATTCCACCTAACAACTACTCTCGCATTGTTCTTTCAGCCAGCCACAAGCAATGCCTTTATCGTTGCCACACATTGAATATAATTAAGAGCATTGCATTCCAAATCAAAGCAACGGGGCTTTACCATCCATCGGTAAACTTTAACTTCGAACATCAGACGTATTGTGTTTGATGCATTAGCCTTATTTTAACGCTAGAATACTTAGCTACAGTTATCATGATAATTTAATAAGCTTATGACTTGGAAATCCGTTACAAGAGAGCTCTTTGTTTGATAACGTATGAAATAGATATCGATAGTTGCTCTATTCTAATTGACAACATATTTATTTCCCTTTGTCACATTAAATGAACTATTAGAACTTTAAATCTGAAACGATGTAGAGCCACTGCGCCCCAGCTCGAATTCGAACAGTATCAAAAGGATGATTGAATTCATGCAATAGCTCACAAATGTTTTAAATGTACGTGTGAGTATATGCATATTTAAACCCATGTTTGCGTCATATAGGCTGTATTTTAAATTTCTTTGAAGCTGTCACTGGGAACACATATCGAATTTATGTGTACCTCGTAAAAATCATTAAAATTGTTTACTTCGAAATTGTATTATATTGCAAGAAAGCTGCGTTAATCAAGAAACAAAATAATACATTTAAATAAAACTGGGTTTTAAAATTTTAACTATACCTGTATAAATATGTGCGTTTTAGTAGTATCTGAGAAAATTTTATTATTTTCACTTCATGTTTATTTACTGCGAATAGCTTTTTATTTGTCATGCTTAGATTGCATGTGTAAATTACGTTACATTTTTATCAACGCAAGACATTTTTATTCATTGAGCAGATGCATAAAGTGTATAAATTATTTCATAATGATTAATCATAACAAGTAGCAACATTTTGTAAATGAATATTTGCTCTTAAATGAGCAATGAAATGAAGTTTCTAGCCGATTACTGTAGTTACTCAGTAAATTTTTAAACTGAAGATTTCCCAGCGTAGATATGCTATTAAATGACAACTCTTTTTAAAATTTTCCTATATACAAAAAACTTCATTTCAATGAAAATATGTAACTACTTGTTGAAGTATTTAGAGAGAAGTCGAACATCAGTTATCCATAACTCCAGTTATAAAGATCGCTTTTCTTCTTTCTAAACACCACGAGGAAAAGGATTACATAGTACGTGTTTAGACAAGATTATTTTAATATTAATATGCAATTTAAGAATATATTTAAATAAAAATCATTTTCACTCTTTATTTTTGTTGATATAAAAACGGACTGTGTGTGTAGGCGAGTAAATAAGGATTTCATCGTTTGCTTTTTTGCAAAAAAGAGGGTATTATGTATATGGTTTTATGAAAAACAAAATATTTTTAACTCTGTGATCTTCATTAAAATAAAATACCGTAAACAAAAAATAAATAAATCCCCTCACTTGCATTACAGTAAGTGCGGATTTAACCTACAGGAAAAGGACAAGCAATTGTCTGGATTTATTCGGATGATATGAATATTCGGGTAATCTGAAGTCTCGATTAATCTGAATACTTGGAGTTCCACTGCGTGTTTGTATTTGAAATTTCTGTTTCATTATACAACAATTTTATGTCTTTCCAGATAATGTGAATATTTCATTTTCTTCTCTCTTCTGGGGCACAAAAATGATGCAACATAAGGAAATCTTTAAAATATTTTAGTAGCATATAATGAGGCTAATGTAATAAGTAGCAGTTACAGTAATTCTGCCAGTTTTTATACACTTTTTACCCATCACAAGCTGGAGAATTGGATCAAAAAAGATGTTAAGGGAATAAAAAGTGAATTGTAAAGAGTGATTTAAAAATCTTAAATCTAAACGTTATTCTAGTACTTACATATTGTGTAATTCAAAACATATCTCCGCTACAGTAATTTTCCTTCCAGGAATCTGGAAGGATGTGCGAGCCACAAAAAATTTTGAAACTTTTGTTGAAGAACTGAATGCAAATTTAGCTTTAGAAAATAACGAATGTAGTTATATTAATTTGCTTGAGATTTTGTAAGAAGTTGGTTCAAGATTTTAGGTTTAGAATTAAACTTCTCAATCAAAGTCATTATGACCTCCGTTTTCGAATAGTTTAAGTACTGGTGGGGACAAAGTGTAAGCTATTCTATGTTAAATGAACATTTTTTATTATTTCGATTATTTACATTTTCGATTTAATTTTATTAACTTCTCCATTCCGTTGGTTCTCGCCAGGATGCAAGTGAAACTGAAGAGTATTTAAGGCTAAGGTTTTAAATGTTAAGATAGAGCTTTTGGCAAAGTAGCTTTATAAGATACTTTTTTTAAGATACAGCTTTAGTTTCTACCGCGCAACTTTATCAGTGAATATTCGGGCATTAGCCATTTTGGTAACCGATGTAAAATCGTAGCATTTAAAACTCAGGTAGCTTAGTAGGCCAAATTTGTAGAGTATCCGGCTACGATACTTTAAACTGTAAATTAAACTTTATGTTACTTTACTCCCCGAAAGTGGAGGAGTTTTGTTTATATGTACAAATGGTGTGTTTTGTTTAAATTCATGTTAAGTAAAAAGGTTATTTAAAATCTTCATAGGACTTCGTTGTATCCGTATTAGATCGAGCAATAGGTCCCTTGTCGGTCAACTAGGGTCTAAAGGGCATTTTAGTTAATGAAACAGAGCTAAGACTTTATAAATATTTTCTGAATAAGATGATCAAACAACAAAAGTGACGTGTCTCACTCTATAGCAAAGCTCACATCGCCAGTGAAAGTGTTCAGTCATTTTAGGTGAAAGGGCACCGTATCTCTCAACTGCAAAGAATGAATCATTTTGTTTCCTCATCATGCATTTAAAATCAGTTGCTTAATATGAATGCTTGCAATCAATCCCGCAGTATAACTTTGTAGTTTCTTTCTTTTGTTTTGATGCTTTAGTTTAGTTACTTGCGTATCAACTTGAATTGGTTGGAAAACAATTGCTATCAAAGAAGATAAGAAATAGCAGAAGATTTAGATTGTGAATGATATAAAGCTAATTATTTACATCATTCACAATGCAATATGCTTTTGTAATCATTTAATTGATAACAGAAAAAACTTTGAAGGTTAGTTCTTCGTTAGTTGCAATAAAATGGACTCAGTACACTTTGACGCGCAGATGCCCAACATCTGATAATAAACACTCGCAAGTGATGGTATTAATGTTTCCATAATTAAGATTTCGTTTAAAATCTTTAACATCTGTAATGCGAATTTCATTACTAGGATAGAAAATAAGTTGAAAGTTTAACCCATACGGTATTTTCTCCCTTTTTTCTGCATGCCTTCGTGGTGTAATTGGAAGCAAACACGATACGTATTCGAGAGGTCCAGGGTTCGAGGCGAGGGTATTGCACATTTTTCACCTCTCCTGCTCAAAAGAAAAAAAAAACCTAATGACTGTACTAGCATTAGAACTAAAGGGTGGTGGACAATAATTCGTCACCACCAGGATTTGGTGATTAGGTCCTTAATCCCCAGTCGTCCATTAAAAGGGGGGAGTATATAAGGTATTTTCTCCCTTCTTTCCGCATGCCTTCGTAGTATAATTGGAAGCATACACGACGGGTATTCGAGAAGTCCAGGGTTCGAATTCCGGCGAGGGCATTGCACATTTTTTACCTCTTCAACTTAAAATAACCTAATAACTATACACCTGAAGAGAAAAATCATAAATTTGGAACTGAGATTAAGGAATAACAACTGGACCGATGGAATTTCGGAGAAATGCCATCTGTAAAAGGGAGATGAAACTTTTAAGAGCTGTAACAATCACAGGAAGTATATTGTATCGATATATCTCTGTACTGAAAGTGGCTTTAACTCTGCGTATTATAAAAATAGGAAAATATTATAGACTTTATGTGAATCGAATTATCATGTTCCAGGCATTAAAAACATCCCTCAGGTCACAAAATTTGTACTATTAATTGAAGTAATTCAAAACGTAGAAAAGATGTTTAAAATAATTTGGATGAAAAATAATATATATATTCATAAATATCGTCAAATGCAGGCATGAAGGAAATTTATATTGCTCATATTTTCTGCTAATCAACAGAAAATTTTTGAGAATGAATTATTGTTATGATAATTAATTTAGCTACTTCAGTAGATGAAAAATTAAATTTTGAAACATCTTATTCTAGATATTTTTGTGATCTAAGTACTGTGAATAATATCCAAGAAGCATCTGTGAACGTTATCAAAGGAAACAGCAACTGTATACATTCAAAGAATGAGAATATTTTTAAAGAAAATCGAGCAGAATATGATAATAGTCTACTCGCTAAGAGTATTAGAAACAATCTTTAAAAGTTAAGGCATTTATATCAATATGGAAAATGCGAAAATATAAAGGTAGTATCAGACACAGCACATTTTGCTTCCTTTGAAGACTGGATAAAAGCAAAGTTGAATCCCTAAACTTGAAATTTCCAAGAAATGAGGATTTTCGAATGAAACACCAATTGAAATAAAATAAATACGTTACTGTTAAGCATGCTTTTTATATAAAATTCAAAATTACCTGAAAACGAAAAGAAGGCATCTTGAGAATTTCGCATGAGCGTAAGAAATCAGATTAAAACCTTATTTATTTTTGATTTCAACTCCTCGTATTTCAGTAACTGTTACGCGCGTATTCCACCTGTTCGATTGTCTAGACGCGTGCAGAGTAGTGATGGGCAACTTCGGTACTTTCTTGTACCCGGTACGAGAGTAACGGGTACAGACAAGTACCCGGTACAAAATATCCGTTACTCAAGTAACCGTTACTTTGAAAAGTACCGAAAACCGATTTCAAGTACCGAGTACCCAAGTAACGATTTGGAGTACCGAAGTAACGAAATACCGGAGTAACGGTTTGCTGTACCGGAGTATCCTAGTAACGATTTGGAGTACCGAAGTGCCCTAGTAACGATTTGAAGTGCCCTAGTAACGCCGAAATACGCAGCTAACGATTTTGCGCACTGAAGGAACTCTGCCACGTCACCACGTGTTTCATTTTATCTGTACGGAGTAAGATTTTGAATATCAGAAAACATGTCAACTAGGGAAGTGTCTGAGGAGCAGGAGAGCGCGGCGGGTTGTTTCTGGTGTTGGGTTTGTGTAGATTGTCTTTGATGGCCAGTGGGGGTTGGGAGGATTGGCGTGGGAAGTGGATGGATGGAAACATTTTCTATTTCGGTTGTGTGTTGTGTGCAGATGCACCATTTCGCAAATACAACCAGATCCCACTGTGCTCGTACCAAAACCGAAGTGAGCTGAACCCTCATCGATCCTCTAGTAACGAACACCGAAATATCGAGAAGAGACGCATATTTTCGTTACAAAGTAGCGAATACCGAAAAGCACCCGTTTCGGTACAGAAGTAACGAATACCGAAAAGTACCCGTTTCGGTACAGAAGTAACGAATACCGAAAAGTACCCGTTTCGGTACAAAAGTAACGAATACCGAAAAGTACCGATTTCGGTACTGAAGTAACGGGTACTTGGATGTACCGATTTTCAGTACCCGTTACAACTAAGTACCCGTTGCAAAGTACCCGGTTCGGTAGTACCGACTCATCACTAGTGCAGAGACAAATAAGTCTGACAGTTAATGCAGAATCGTTTAGCTGTCCAATTTCTATTTTCCGATATACAGAGAAAACCTTCAACAATGATTTTACATTTCAGTTACTTCGATTTTAAAAGAGTAACATCTGTTTTAGGCATATAAGATAGTCTAATATTAAAGCAGAGAATACAGAAAACTGACTAAAAGCATTGAATTCTTAAGAAGCTCAATTTGCTAACTGATATAAAAGGTATGTTAGATAAGCTTGTAGAGACATTAGGTATTTTTTGGAAGCAAGAGACATGAAAAATGAACAGTGTCCTCTCCGGGATTCGAACTTTGTACCTCTGAAATATGCGCCGAGTGTGCTGGCCATGACACCACGAAGGCATGCTAAGAAGGCGGGAGAAATACCTTATAAACTGAAGTCTTTTACTGAAAGGGTTTGCTTCATAAATTTCAAGTTGAGGGTCACTCGAAGTGATAACCAAAATATTACAAGGTCTAAAATGGAAGTGAAGCGTAGTTTAATATGTATTACAATGTTTTAACTAACATCAAAATATTTGATTGTACCAAATTTGGAAGAGAAACTAAATAATTTCCTAAATTCAGTATTTAGATGCACTGAAAATTAATAAGGTGAAAATATTATGGCTTCTTGGAAAATAAAATGGGCTGCTATTAAAAGTAAATGTAATTTTGTATCATTTCCGAAATGTAACACAATTGGCTAATTTTGTAGGATAAAATGTTAAAGCAACCACGGACAGAATTGCGGGCTGCGCAAGCTGCAATCGCAAAGAACTCTTTATTACAAGGGGCATCCAAATTATAAATAGTTTGTAATATATAGCAAACATATGCCGTGTGTTAAGATTTGCAAACGCAAAGAACTCTTTATTACAAGGGGCATTCAAATTATAAATAGTTTGTAATATATAGCAAACATATGCCGTGTGTTAAGATTAATGATGTCAAAGGTTCAGATAAAGTGGGCTCCTCACTTTATCACTTCCTCCACCACTAAGGTCTGTAACTTTAAAGTAGGCCTTTCAAGGACATCTTTTCAAAACAAAACAACATAAGCATTGTTACAACTGCTGCGGTAAGAAAGTGGAATCCTCTAATTTGCTAAAATTCCTTATTTCCCTCTGTGCAGTGATGACGACAACGATACGATAGCAAATGAAGGCTACGACCTTGAGCTGCGTATTTTTAAGTAACAGATTGTAACAGCAGTGATGAAAGTATTCCCTTATTAATTCAAGCTTTTATGAAGTATCACTTATACAATCTAAAACTAATATCAGTATCGTGTTATGAAAAAATAACTTATATCTTTTAAACGTTTTACTGATAAGTACCAAGCTAGCCCTGCAAATTGGAAAACAAAACGTTGTATTAGCACAAATTTGTAAAATGTTACTATTTTAACTTCTCATATTAACCTCTTTGATTTTCTTTCCTTTCTGCTCTTGCTTATATTCTTCTTTCCGCGTTAGAAATACGTGAATGAAATTCAGATACCCAACGTTGAAATTTTTAAAGTGAGCTCGGTAAAAGATCTAACTAATTTAGTAGGTCTTCCTTCAGAGCGGAATCAAGTTTCTGTAGTTAGTACAAGTAATTATGAAAACTGTCTATTGTATAGTCAAGCTGCGAGTTGCAGTAACTTAATGCTCATTTTAAATTTGCAAGACCCAACTTAAGATTACAGTAAATTGTTTTCAAAACTTGTACAGTTATTTCTGTTAGAAGTATAACGTGACAATACGCATACAGATAAAAACCCCTTCAAGAATAATTTATAAACCAATCGGTTTCAATAAATACGTAAATTAAAATAATAGTTTCGAAGAATTTAATGTATATTTCCTTTGATAACATGAATTGCAGGGCCAGATGAAACATTAGTCATCAGATTTTTTTTATTTCAGTTGTAGGGCTCTACTGTAACCATAACCGTACAAGTGAAGCTTGTGTGTAAGTCCTGCAGATACTACTAGACGACTAGTGAATTATCGTTGAATCTGAAATAATCACAAAGCTGGAAGAAGGTAAACATAACCTTTCATTTAAGCTTAAATTGAACAGAACAGGCACAGCTAGTGCTACACGAACTTCCGCTATCTTAACGATATTTAAATTAACATAACAAAAAGTTAACTTTAAAATGCAGGTAGCGTAGTCCGACTACATAAAAAATAGATTGCATAAGCCTGCTCAGATATTTACCGACACGTATTTAAAAACATCGGCTAGCAAGATGCTAAAGCCGAAATATATCTTCAGGCAGTGCTGGCATGACTAAATAGCAGCAAAACGCGGCTACCAGAAGTTCTAATCTAAACAATCAAATCCTCAGCTTAAACACACAATAAAACAGATAATTTGCATTGTAATGAGGAACACGGAAAGGGAAAAAGTCATAAAATTGGTTAGTTAATATAAAATATTTTACACAGTAAACACTATAGGTTCGGAGAAATGTAATGTAAGGTTCATAACCGGCTACGTTATGATTTAGACATTTATTGTCACTCTTCCTTTCCGTTTTCCCTACCAGAATGCGAATTTAGTTTGAAAGTATTTAAATGGGGGTTTTCGGATTGTGAGACAGAGCGTGTTTCTGTCTCTTGAGGCCACGTTACTAGGTTTCTCTGGCTATGATAAGATTGCATTTCTTCGGGCTTTGCATTATTGTTGCTGATATTTAAGCTGCTTAGTCAGTGAGACGGTTGATCCAACTTCGCTTTAAATGAATTGTGCAGTGTTCGATTACTAAGTTTAAATTCTGAAATTTAATCTTATTTTAAATTACCTCACCACAAGTGGTGGTTGAAATGATCAAGCACGAGAAGTGCGTTTTATGTTCATGTTCCAATTTGATAAAAGGGTTGTTTTAAAAATCTTTTCAAGACTCTGTAGTTCTTTTCAGATAGAACGATAATTCGCTTAACGTCTGTTAGAAGTCTGATATTAGTTTGTGCTACCAAAGCAAGTCAAACTCTGTTTGTGTGAAACGATAGGCTAATGGAAGTGTTCATATTACTTTTCTTATCGCATTCATAATTCTTAGTCTATTAAGGACATTAATGTAACATGTAAAGAAAAGTATTCGTAGCAAATGTTATAAAACTGAACTGACAGTAAATCGCAGAAACTTTAGATGTCAATCCTGCTCAAATGACAATACTCGAAATTAAAATGTCTATGAAATTTTTCCTTTCACTCCACTGCTGTTATTATTATCTATTGTATTGCTTCTTCATAAGCTTATTCTTCATAGTCATCTTTCATATGAAAAAGTAAAAAAAAGTCCTTTCTGGTGTAATGCAGTTAAATATTTTTACATCCGCAATATGAAAGTAATTAGAACGCAAAAATCACAGCAGCAGTTTTTTTAATTTTTTTTTTATTATTTAGAAACTGCTCAGATTGTATATAAGTTTCAGTTTAATTTCTCTTCACGAAATTTATAAACTTCTTTCGTAAAATTTACGAATTGTTTTAATTAATCTTGGTATATGTGCACCTCTCAGAAGAAACAATTTTTCTTTTCAAGCATGACTCGTGAATAAAAAAATCTGATATGTACACCACATGTCTTCTTCGTACGGAATATTAAATTATACGCATTTTGCTATTCATTTAAACTTATTGGATTGAATTAAATCTACTTCATGGATAGCGCATAAAGCACAATAGAGTAAATGAACTCCTTAAAATTCACTGTATTTGTTTACCACAGCGACACACCGGCGCTAGCTTCACTTAACAGCGTTACATCTCATTCATTTTATAACTCATCAAAATGCACAAAAATTATGTATAGCATCTGGAGAATTACCTAATCATTGCCACATGTTCAATTCACAGACTATAATAAATCTAAAACGATGCGTAAAAGAAATTAAACAAAGAAACAACAACAAAACACACACACACACACACACACAAAAAAAAAAAAAAAAAAAAC
>KK122496.1:286676-312391 GCA_000611955.2 Stegodyphus mimosarum
TATATATTATATTATTTTACATTTACGAAAGGCTTTGAATAAATTCAAGGTGATTGGAACGCTATAAGTGAAGTGTGATTTTTAATCTCCCGTTTGATAAATCTACATTGATGTCTCACTACGCCTTTTGATGTCTCAGTGTCATAATCTTTTCTCTTTGATAAACCTCTCTTGACGTCTCATTGCGACATTTTTAAGCATATGTACTATATATCTCTTAAGAATTATATTAGCATATCATTAGCAATGTTGGATAAGTAATTTAAGTCAACAAAAAGTGGTAAATTGAACTGAGCTGAACGTAAGCAGATTTAAGGAGTTGGCCCACCAACGGCTGAAATAATAAGACTGCTGAACATTATTACTTCAACACGGGTTCAAATCCCAACAAAAGGGTTGGCTTCATGAGCATTTTCGTGGTTTTTCCCTGTGTAATATCAGTACAAGCAAGTTTTCCTTGGAAATTTATCCATTAAGGCATTGTACTTCTTAGGTAGACAGTCTTCGTGTGCATTGTCGTTATGTAATAAATCCTTAATTCAGTACGCAGCATAAGCGTAACTAGTGTAGCCTACCACAGAACTCTGCCGCCTGTCATGATATCTAATGTTGTCGATGGTTTAGGAGATAATTGCACGTAAGAAGACAGACTGGACGTTGATGAAGACGATAACAACAAGTGATGGTGTAGATGAATGATTTGAGGTCTTGGAAGTAGCTGAGGGCAACTCTAAGAGCGGGAGAGAGTCAAGACAGAGGGAGGTCGAAATAAAAATATCTTATTATTCACTGCCGTTTTCACCATTCGATTATTACTCCGATTTTCCTTGAATAATGTTACACATTTCCATCATTTACTCACTGCATTTTCATCATACACTTCTGAATACCCACGCTTTCATGTCTCCTATTGTTAAGAATCAGAAAACTGATAATTGCACTGTTGGTGGGGCGTTTGATTTTCTTAAACGTTTTAATCTCATCTACGAGGTATACAGACTGAAGCTGTAAACGCAAGCAGCATCAGACTGTGAGCAAAAAAGGCCCGAAGCCTACGTGTGTACAAAGCGCACGTGAAATTTCAAAATTCTGTTTGCAAATACCGTCCGAAATTTCTCACGCGCAAATGAAATTTCAAACGGTATTTGCAAACAGGTTTTTCCTAAATAATAACCTACATATATTCAACAGCCATTGAATACGAGTTTACAGACTCTTAGGGTTAACGCGGAGAACATTAGAAATCAATAAAATCTTCGGCGGGAATTGAATCACGGATTTTCTGGTAGTTGGTTGGATTTGCTTCAGTTGCTTAAACGAATGAGATAATCAGCTGGATGCGCTATGAATCATAAAAGCATACACAAGAAGAAAGGAGGGATACTTTTATATAATTTTACAACTGAAAATTTTACGGCTATATGTGGTTTCTTTTGAAAAACTCTTAAACCTCCCATTAAACACTACATATTATTATAACGTTTTCAACCTTTATTGTATGATTCATAAAATCTTAAAATTTAAAGAGGTGAAAAAATGACCCTGTATCAGCGAGGTAGGAAAATTATTGAGATTTGTCCCCACCAGTGGCAAAGCAGTAATGCCGCTGAACACTGGCAGTTCGGTCCGGGGTTCGAATCTCGGCGAACGGGATAGCTGCATGGGCGTTTTCAGTGTTTCTCCTCCTGTAGAAGGGCTATACGATTCTGTTTTCCTTTGAAATTTCACCACAAAGGCATCCCTACCCTTAGGAAGACAGCCCTTAAAAGGGTTTGCCATAATGCGATAAACTAAACCTGTACCAAGCAGTAATCCTTTTGATGAATAAGTTTTAAGCTTAACCGTTAATAAAACTGAGAGACTGGCTTGAAGGGGATTCAATTCTGTATTTAAATAAACCATCTATCTTTGTTTCTGTTCACCAAACATATTATAAAAGCATGCTTATCGTCGGGGTAGAAGGACAATAATACTGTGCTTTAAAAAAAAATTAGGACTTTACCAGGTTTTAAATTATTTCGCACATCTTAAATGAAATTCGATTAGAATAAATATTCTGATCTAAAATCTAACATTTTTTAACATAAACTTTCGAATTCTGGGAAAATATTTTTTCTATTAATTCTATTCAAAATTTTCTTTCTAACTCCAAACAAGATTATTGCGTTTTAAAGTAGCAATAAGGTTTAAGTGAAAGATTATATTTTAGTAGAGTTTTAAATTAAAACCAAAAAAAAAAGTTAAGTAACTTGCGAAATGTTAAATCCTTTTTATGATACAACATTTCGCAAGCGCTCATTCCACTTTTAGGTAATAATTTATAATCAGTAAATTCAGATTATTGCTTGTTTGTAAATGTGTTGCGTTTAGTTAGTCTATGAAAAAAACAATTTATGTTTAATTTTATTACAGCCTCATTTTAGATTGATATATTTCTAGGTTTAAAAGGAAAGTGTGTAAAAGACAAATTTAGCAGCATTTAAAATTAGCTAGGAAACAACTTATATTGGCTTAAAATTTTAAAATACTCTACTTATTTCGAGAGAAATCAAATACAGGTCCCTCTTCTTCAGAGGTGGAAAAATGCAAAGATTATAGAACTATTTTATATGGACACCCTCCCCCCGAAAAAAAAATGCAGGAAAACGAAAAGGGAATTAGCGTCATGTGTAGAGAGAAATAATAATTGTGAAAAAATAAAAATTTTGAATCTTTTGAATGCGCTGAGAAGAGCTGGATTAGAATTAATATCATTAATTAAAGAAAATAAATTTTTATCAATGTTAAATGCTTCAAGAAAATCTAGTTTCACATATGGAGAAACTTGGTCGATAATTTTTGGGGAACCAAAATTAAAATTGCGATTAAGTGCTCAACAAGGATTATTTATTGAAAGTTAATTTATTTCTCCTTTTCGAAAATAATTTCGTAGAGACACTAGGATTTTTGATGCTGAGAGATGTGAAAAATGAGCAATGCCATCGCGGGGACTCGAACCTCGGACCTCTCGAATACGCGCCGAGTGTGCTGACTATTACACCACTTAGGTATGCTAAGAAGGCGGGAGAAATACCTTATAAGTTTCGTGTTCCATGATGCGAAAATTTAATGTTACTTTAATTTGACCGATATACGTCAAATTGCACTGAAAAGATGTGCTTTAAATCCATAAATGAAGATATGCTTTGCAATGCACTGAGAGGATACGCTTTAAATTACCTAAGGATTTAATCAGAGACTTGAGTTTTAAGACTCGAACATCAGATTTTACTGTTAGAAGAGGAAATGGCCGGAAAGTTGAACTTATGGAGAATCCGTGTAACTGCGTAACTAACAGAAGAATGAAATGGATTTACAGCAAAGTTGTTACACTTATTTCTAATAGCGGAATATTTTTTGCAGTGGCAAGAGGAAAAATTTTAAATGCATTATCAATGACTGGAGGAGAAAATCCTTGTCAGTAGGAATCGACTTAAAATAACTGAGTTTCTTAGAAGAGGAATATTCTTTTTTCTTCTTTCTTAAAGAAGGGGTAAAATGTATTTCTCCCACCTTCTTAGCATGCCTTCGTGGTGTAGTGGTCAGCACACTCGGCGCGTATTCGAGAGGTCCGTAGTTAGAGTCCCAGCGAGGGAATTGCTCTTTTTTCATGTCTTCTGCTTCGAAATAACCTAATGTCTCTATAGAGGGACCTATGTTTGATCGTCGCCGAAATCAGTTGAGTTATTGAAAATCTGTATCAATTAAGGTTGCTTTATTGACTGATTTTAGATTTTATGTCGGCATGTTTCTCTTCCAATGGGACTGCCAACATTTATCTGTTAGCCAATGTAAAATTAACAGTGTTTATAAAAACACAGAGCTAGTTTAAAAACTTATTTCTCAATAATTACTTAAAGCATCTGAGTCCGCAATGACCTGTGACATCTTATTTTCCCAAAAACTCTCAGCATTGCCATATTTTCATCATTTTTAGTTTCAACGTCATAACATTCGCATAACATATGCTGTCAGAAACTAAAATTAAATACTGCTAAAAATTTGAAAGTAATGAAGGCTTTGACGACTACAGTTAATTATATCATAGACGTATGTAACTTACCACTTGTTATTGGTAAGATTGGGAGATATTAGTTTTTTCACAGTACTGGAGAATTCCTGTTAAAAGTTTCAAAAGTAGAAGAAAGGATATGTTTACATAAAAGCAATGAATGTAAGAGAACTGACTAGTATATAAGAGCACCGTATCAATTTCTTTTTAAGCAGAAAGAAATTTCATGATTTAACGCAAAAGATGGAATGCGTTAAAAATACTGACACATGCTTTATCTTTATTTTTATTCATTTATTTTTCCTAGGAAAAATGATGCTTTTCCAATAAAGATGTCGTATATCAAGAAATGTTTCTGATGTTCTTGAGTGAAAACACAGTTTCACTATTTTCTTCGCAACCCCTATAAAACCTTTTTTATATATATTTTTCGGGAGCAAATTATCAGTTTGATATAATGATTTTTCAGTGTTTGAATTGCAGTATTTTTAACTTAGAAGCCACACTTGGTGTACGATCAGTATACTATAATTATATGTTTATAATCAAGTTTACTTGAAAAATTAATCAAAAAAATAACTTTGACATATATGAAATAAATAAAGAATTTGCCGTCTGTAAACCATTCAAACTTATTCATGAATTCTGAAAGAATTATCTTGAAAAGAGCGTAATATGGTCTAGCAAGAGTAACAAAATTGCGTGAATATTAAAATGTCACTGTTAAAATATTTGATCTGTCGTTGAAAAATTGGAGATCTGATTCACTAAATGGTTTAATCTTCCTAAGCCTTGCTATGTTAAATGTGTTGAGAGAAACCTAAGAATGTGGAAAAGACGAACGAATAAATGAACAAAATGGGGGAGAGAAAAGTCGAGAAATAATTGAAAGGTTTTTAAAGCTGGGGAGAGCTTTCGATTCAAGGATACGTGGAATTGGAGAGCCACAAATCCTATCGCTTCACTCTCCGCTGTTTAACACAAGTGATTGTTATCTTGGTCGAGGACATCTCTGCGCTGCCTGAAGAGCACTTAAAGCCTCTGAGTCCGCAATGACCTGTGACATCTTACTTTCCCAAAAGCTCTCGGGAGGTTTTTATAAGATTTTGTTTTCCTGCTTACCGAGGCAAGAGCTTAAACCTCCAGGGAGGAATACCATGTAGAGAGTCGCTTAAGTTCTGAGTGTACTTTAGTATCCCATGGCAGTGCTTCCAACGCATTCCGACAGGTAAATCCCGCTTTACGATGTCCCAGTGGATCTCTTGGCCAACTTAGCGGCTTGGCCTTTTACAACCAGAAACAGCAACGACTTCAAGAGATGGTTTTGCCTTCATCTATTTCCTAGGCCACACTTCCGAACCAATGTTAAAAGAAGAGAAATTCGACTTTAACGAATGGTGAGGGTTGAGCTGAATTTTCTTTGATTTTCTGTGTTGTTCTTTATCCTTAATGAACGGCAGAAGAAAATTAGAGAAAGGCAAGGCATCACCAATGCTAAAATTTAATCAGTTACGTGAACAAGACTAAAGCTTTTATTCTGCGCTGAAAGCACTTAGAAATTAGTTTCTAAAATTGAGTTTTGATTATCATCCAATTTATTCGGAAGCCTTAATTTTCACGTGACAAGTTTTCGAAGAATGAAAATGATTAACTGCTCTGCAAATAATTACACAATTTAATTTTTATTTGACTTTCTAAGAACAATAGCTTTTTAATTTTTTCTAACGATACTCAATACTGCAAAGATTTTCCTTCAACCTTCTGATAGCAGGAAGCAGACTTTACCTTCTACTTTAGAAATGTTACTTATGCATTACTATCTGAATGTGCAAATAACGCATTTCGCAGACAATAATAAACAAATTTGACTACTGAAAACTGCAGTTTTATGCAAATATTTTAGGATGTGTAAATGGTACAAATATTTTTTAAATATTCTCATATATAAAATGACGGGGGAAGAAGAAATTCACCTTAGATTCTTAAAGATTTTAAATAAAGTATACATTTGAAGGCTGACAAAGGCATGTCATCTTCACGAGCAAAAATAAAATACTTTTGCTCCTGAAGAAGAAGGACCTACGTAAATAGCTCTCAAAATCGATAGAGTTTTATTAAAACCGATGTCAATACAAAGTTTTTTTTTCATATAATTTAATATGTTATATTAGCATTTTTCCCTTTCATATATTCATTTTCATGTAATTAAATATTTAGAGATTCCGCAAGGTGTTATTCATTAGTAACTTTATATTGAATTACCTAACGTAGGTAATAAATACACAGTATCCCCATTAGTTACTCAAATAATGCCCTCCGCAAACTTTTATGACTTGAGATTTACGCAAGTGGAATTTATATGTTCTTCAAGTGAAATTTCGTAAGAAACTTTTATTTATTATTATTAAATGCGTGTGTATGTATATATTTACAGAACATTATTTAATAAGTGAAACATCATGCAGAAATATTTATTCAGATATAAAATAAGAAAAATGCATAAAAGAATTTAAAAACAAAGTGAAATGAAAGTTAAAATAAAAAAAAGTTTCAAATAAAAAAAAGTCACGTGACAACTAATTTGCTTTCATGATGGAAGAGTCGGTGCTGGAAGTAGGTGATTGTAAACACAAATGTTGTTCGACAGTAACTTTTATCCCTTTTGGGGCTGAATGCTGAGGGTAGTGGTGTTGATTGAGTTATCATCTTGAGGACGCTGAGAGCAGCATCTCGGAAATGTGTCTAAAACACGCTTTTCACTTGTCGCTTTAGTATCTGCATTTGTTGCCTCACTCATGACTGTGTATATATGTACGCTTCTTAAATCTTCCAAAACATCCAACATTAGCTTTAACAGCAATCTCCTTATTTGTGACGCCGCCCTTCTTTGTAAATTTTATGTAACGGCCTAGTCCTCCTCTGGATCATCAACGTTATAATTAACCTTCAACGTGAACTTAACATTTCATGCTTTCAACAATGCAGACTTTTAACCTTCACTATCGTAGTCATTGTATGAAGAGTTTGATTTAGATCTCTAGATATAAAATTATATTAATATACCTTTCTCGTCTTCATACATAAGGATAATTTTTAACTTCTTATAAGTAATTGCAGACATTTATGTGAACGACATTTTACGCACACCGAACATAATACTAGTAATGTATGCTGCAGACACAGCGATCCCTGCTTTATGCAAATATTTTAATATTGATTTAATTTATATAAGCCAAATGAGTTTATTCTCCATATTAAACTGCTTGAAAGTGCAAGTAAATTATTAATATAATTTTTTTGGTTAGTTTATAACGTTTCGTGTTCTTTGAAAGCATAATATATATGAAACGGCTGAAAAACTTAGAAGTTAATTATCACTATGTCTTGTAAGTACCACAGATACAGGGAAAAGGATGTGAAGCAGCCCTTATTTAACTGCAATAAAGTTAACAGAAGCACCACTCGTGCTTACAATATATAGCCAGCAATTATGGCTCAAATAAAAGATATTGAAATCGTTTTAATTAAATAAAGAAAGGTAACCTAATGGCTACACAATTAAAGTAAAGCGCAAGTTGGCTCTGACCTATAGGTTGGCGTGACAAACCTAATGGCGAGAATAACTCAACGCCTCAGAATTCTACTCTCAAGGAAATCAACTTAGCAACATGGCCTTCAGCAGGTAGAACACGTTTTGATTCTATCCTCTAAAACCTTCCTTTAAATACTAAATTTATTCTACCTCATTTGAATATCACGCGAGCTAGAAATTTGCATTCTGGCAGGAAAATAGAAATGAGGAGGACAGGAGTGCACATTAAGATAAAATAACTGGTTAAAAACTAAATGTAAGCTCTACAAGTTATAATATGGATTGTTCTTCTCTCAACTGCTCTCCGATTAACCGTAATTTTGAGTTAACTGTGGATATCGTTCTTTATTAACCTGGAATTGGTTTTACTGCGCTTTAATTTAAATTAAGATTTAAAGATATTCTGGCTTTTACTCCAGTTAAAATCTTTATAGTTAAGAAAATCAAACAATATTGGGAAATAAAGAAAGAAGACAGTAAAAGGTATAAGAATTAGACCAAACGCAGAAGACAAATGTAGATGAAAGTTTTATTTTTGTACCCGTATTCGAGTATAAATCATTCTTTTGCTTTTGTTGGGAGTATTCAGAAAAACCTAGAAAAACTCAGTTTGGTCACTTTATAAAAATGAACGTTTTAATGAAGGAATCCCAAAATTTGTATTAACTGGTACAGATTTATCCATCTAAATTAGACTCTACAATGATAAAGTACTTGAATTTATCTTACTTTGTGTCCTCTCTAATTTTTTAAATTGCTGAAGAAACGGTAGCGTACCGATTATTTGAGTGAGAGTTTTGAAAGGCCCTTTTTTCGTAGGCAATAATGAAAACATGTGGTACTCAGGGCCATCACAGAGTAAATTTAGTGAATCAGATGCCACTGAAATTTTGACCATCTTCTCCATCTTTTAGTGAATTAATAAAACTGTTCTTTTTAAAATTTTCAGTTAAAGTATTTGGTGAAAATATTCTTATTTTGGGATTCGAAAGATTCGGATAAAAAAAGGCCCTAAGATTCGAGTTTTGGAAATATAAATCATTTGAAAATTCACAAAATCTGAGAATTTGAATATTCATTCTTATTTAAAAAAATTACTGATAATCCAATTTGCGTCAATTATTTGGGGCTAGGTTTTCATCTTAGTATGTCGATTTTCGTACTGACAGTACTAAAAAAACTAAATTATTATTTTTGAATAGAATCCTGAAAAAGTTCACAGCTTATCTTAAAACAATATTCGTTTCTCGAAGAGCGTATGTAGGAGCCAGAAAGTCTTTATTATAAAGTATTTCTCCTCTTCGGCATATAGCCCTGTTATGCTTTACGAAATTAAAGCAAAGCTTTCTCGAATGGCTGAATTTCGAATTCCTATTTCACACAATATTTCCAGCAGATTGCGTTTGAGTTAAGAAAAGAAATAAAGAAAAATCTTTGGATCTATTTTTAAAATTAGTGCTTTACTTTTCATTCAAGTGAAAATATTTTACATTTTTGCACTCGCAAAAACCATTACAACTCTTTCTTTTGATTTTAGGATTTCTGCTAAGACCACTGAATAATTATACAGTGGGAGAGAGGGAAGGAAATCACAAGAAAACATTTTGTTCTGGAATGTTCAGTTGCATCGCACGATAGTTTCAGATCTGTATATCGTAGAAATATGACATACGATATATACAGCGAGAGAAAAAATACTTCTTATTTATATTTATATGTAATCATGCTAATTACGCTAAAATTCTAAATTATCATTAATTTACTTCAAAAGTTTTTTCTTGAAGATGTGTTTTATTGCTTTTCAAAATGATTTAAATAATAAATTCTGGCTGTAAGAAAATCTAACTCCCGCTGTCGAAGTTCCTTGAATCCTAACATGTGGCTCCTGCTGTCCTTAAATTTGCCCACCCCTGCTATATAATCTATCAATTTCTTGTTATTTATTGCTTTTGTTATTTAGCCAAAATCTCTCTTTCCTTAATCTTGAATACATTTTTAAATTTTTCTGTTTGATATGTTTATATTACGTTCATGATTTCTTCGCCTCTTTCTGTATGTTTTTGGTTCATGTCATGCTGTTTAATTCGTTCACCTAAATATTGCAGGAAGTTCTTCCAAAGATATTTGAGTGAAAAAATATCTAGTAAGTAGTTATTCATAAATGAAAGAAAATCAGGAAAATTATCTAAGAATACGTAACAGCAAATTGATTATACGTTATCTTGAATGCAAATGACGGAATCCCGATTTGTCCTTTTACAATTTGTTTCAGCAAAGTTTATGCTGCTAAAAATATTCCCCATTTCCATAAAAAAATAATTAAATAAATAAATAAAACGCACAAAACGAAACAATGAAATTGTACTTCATGCGTATTCACACGCAAACTATTTGTCTTTCAATTAAAATACTGTATTAAAATTAAAATGAGCCCATGCACTCCTTTTCTCATTGCTAAAAGATCAGTCCTCCCTCTCCTTTTCAAAATACATATATACATTTATTTATATTTTGATTCTTTTCTAATGTATTTTATAATTAAATAAAAAAAATAAAAATGTCGGTAAATACCAAAATTTTGAATAAAAATGATTTTTTACATTCATAACTTAATACTTAGCGGATAACCAAAAAGCTGACGGCCTTCCCCACAAAACAATGAAATTCATTGCTTGGTTGAGAATCCCTGTTCTAAATGGTTTACTAGTCTAAAATCACTATTAACACTCAGTGGAAGACCATCCATACCATATTCCTGACCTAATACAACAAGGAGTATTTATTTTGCAAATATTGATTTTTCACAGAAGTAACTTCAGCTTTCAGTAAACGATAAGTCTTCTAAAGTTCGAACTACACTGGTTATCATAAATTAAGAAAAAATAACAAAAATCACGATTACTGAAAACGTTACACGTAGAATTTTATGAAACTTACCCACAATATACAACACATAGTAAGGTATCAAATAACATAAAAGGGAATCACCAGACAATTATGGTAGTATAGAAATTAGCACATGTATAAAATGAACAAACTGAAGGTGTCAGTTTGCTATAGGAAAAGTACGTTCAGTATGGAATATGATCGCCTCTAGAAACAATACAGCACATACAGCGATGTGTGATGCTTTCAATAATGCGGTCTATCAGTTCCATAGGAAGCGAGAGCCATTGCTCCTGCAAAGCAGTTTCAAGCGCGGCAAGGGTCTGAGGGTTCGGATTGAGAGCAGCTAGATGTCTTCCTAAAGCATTCCAAAAGTGCTCGGTAGGATTCAAGTCCGGGGATCGAGCGGGCAACTCCATGCGCGTAATTGTTTCCTGTTGAAGATAATCATCTACGATGCGAGCCCTGTGTGGTCTTGCGTTGTCGTCCTGTAACAGGTAAGCATCACCTATTGCACCAACATATGGGCGCACGTAAGCATCAAGGATGTCATCTATATAAACCTGAACATTCACGTTTCCCCTTGGAAAGACATGGAGGTCTGTGTGTCCACCCAAAGAGATGCCACCTCAAACACACATACTGCCTCTTCCGTATGCATCTCTTTCACGGATATTTCACGGATGATAACGAGTTCCAGGTTCTCTCCATATCAAATAACGCCTACTAGCGCTTTCAAGACTAAACCTGGACTCATCCGTGAAGAGCACAGCCCTCCATTGATCAGGCGTCCAGTGGACATTTTGTGGTGCCCACTGCATACGGTCCCTCGTATGGCATGACGTGAGCGGTACGCAAATAGCTGGCCGGCTCGCATACAGGCCACCTTTGTGAAGCATTCTACGCACAGTTGAAGTTGACATCAACCTTTCGGTGGCTGCAGGAAGGGAGGATCTAAGAAGAGTCGGAGTAGCGGTTCTATTCCTGCGTGCACATAATGTCAAATATCCGTCATCGGCGCTCGTCATAGCAGTTGGCCGTCCTTGGCTGAACCTCCTAGATGGAGAATCTGTGGTTTGAAATTGCCTCCAAAGTCTATGAACCACAGAAGGACTCACATTTAGCCATCTGCCTACTTCTGTTTGACTTTGTCCTACTTCTAGTCCCTTAATGGCTCTCCATCGTAGTTCTGCAGGCAAATGATACCTGAAGGTCATTGTTATGAATTGGCTATCTCAGATTTCTGGTGCCACTATCACAGTGAAATATGTGGGCTTGCTCTCAAACATGGACTTTTATGCTCCTCGCAGATGACGTGTGCTGAGTGCCGCGCCACTAATTTGCATATTGCAGTTTTACTCAGCTACTCTTACTTGGCAACATATTCAAATTTTAAACGGTTTGGCTTATTTTTGAGGGAGTTATCGCTATTTTTGTGATTTTTCCTTAATTTATGATAACCAGTGTATTACGAGACAGAGAGGAGCTCACAAGGTTAAATGCTGGCGATATGGAATTAAAGTTCCTGAGTTAATATGTTAAGCAAATTACAGAAAATTAATGTGTATTTTGACGATTCCTTTACGAAGACTATATCTTTAAAAAGAACTTGAAAATATATTGTGAAGATGTGCCAGTCATAAAAATTGAGATAGTTTCTATGCTCATTCTTTTATTTTTAAAAGGCATGTTGAGGTACGATCACAAAATTAAAATTATCAAAAAAAAAGTTCTAGTCATTTTAAAAGTGAAGTTTGAATTATTTGTTTGAAGTTTGATGTATTTATTACATACAACAAAATTTTACTACATATAGTAAATGCATCATTTTGATACTAAATTTAGATCATGTGAAGAAAAAAAAAAGAAGAGTTTTGGAATTAGTCTAATGAATAATGGCATCAGTGCAAGGCTAGATTAAGGTCTTTAAAGGCCCTAAGCACTTAACAGATTTTGGTGCCTCTACATGCAAGTACTTTTACGCCATTTCTTTTTCAGACCCTCTCTCTCTCGGTTTTGGTTTACCTGCACGCATTCTATAGAAAGCTGCATGCATTCTATGGTAAAACCCGCAATGGGAAGTTGGGTGCCCCCTTTCCTTGATGCTCTGATCACGTGCACTACTTAAACTTTAACCAGTTCAGCATTAGTGTATATTATGCGTTAAACAATTTTATTAAAGGAAACAGAAGGTACTCTGCGCAAAAGAAGGGGGGACAGTTCTATATCTCCCGTTCTACTAGGTCGGTTGACGAAATTCAAATTGCGTTTTCCATGTCTCGAAAGCGCGACTTAGAATATACATTAGATTTATATATAGCATTGTTCCAAGGTAGGTATTTTGACCCAAACATTTACAATGTTTCGATTCTACGACTCAAATTATGCTTAGATTTTAAATTTTGTAATTTTTGGTGAGAAATTTAAGGGAAAATTTAAAAATTTATCTTGGCGTATTTTTTCAGTTTGAGCCAAGAATAATTAACTTGGCGAACTTCTTAATTTATAGCAACCTATTTCCATTCCTTTTTTTTATTGTCCACCAGCGGAAAAAAAAATCATCTTTCACACTTTCAAATAATTTTAACAAAGTGCGTAAACCACATTTTCATTATTATTGCTTATAATAAATACACCAAATTTCAAAACGCGCTAAAATGTAAATTCACGTATATCTTAGGAAATTTTAAACAAAAAACTGTAATTTTTTGCAGGTATGCTTAGAAATACATCTACTTTAAGATGATGGCAAAATTTTATAGGTTATATTTTAATCTGTTTTTTGAAAAACTTATAAAAATTATTTAAAATTACAACTTTTAAAAATAAATCATAAAAATGGGCAGATTTTATTTGAAATGAAATTAAATTTCGAATATGAAAGGAAGAATCAAATAAATTTTATAATAAAAAAGATATGAATAAATATACATCAAATTCAATTAACATGCAGGAGCTTAAATTTTGAAAGCTAATTTTTTAAAAACTACTCTTGCGATTTTTACAAAACTTTGCAGTTTGGCATAATTTGAGTCGTAGAATCGAAATATGGAAAATATTGGCATGTCATTTCAGAAAAAGTCCGATTTTGTGTCAAAATATCTATATTAGAACAACGTTATATATAAATCTAATGCAAGTCGCGCTTTCGAGACATGAAAAACGGAAGTGAATTTCGTCAATCGGCTCAGTAGAACGGGAGATACAGAACTGTCACCCCCCCCTTTTTTCGCGCAGTGCACGTTATTAGAAAACACAAAAGAGTGTAAATCTGTAATTCATTATACATTTATATATTGGGTAAATGGATCAATATAAATTTATATCTATAACAGTATGAAATATTGCGACTACATCATAAAAATAATAGAAAATTGAAAAATGTAGTTACTATTAATACATGGCATTAGAAACATTTGTTGTTAATTGCAAAAACTGACGAACATTTTTCATAAAAATTATAAATGGGGTATGTTATAAATAAAAAAAATAATTGAATTAGCAATAACATCAGTTAGAAATGTTGTTAATATGATGCAACGACCATCTCTATCTTGAAAAATAATTTCAGTCATGCCTGAAATTAGACAGGAAAATTTCTATTTTTAAGCACCGCAACAAAGATTATTCTGTACCAAAATACATAACATAATGCATTAGAAATATTTTCTGTTAACTAGAGTTAAATTAGAAAAGTTTATAAAAATTCTAATTTAAATATAAATGGCATGAAAACAACACGCCAGTATACAAGTTCTAATATGCGGCAATATATGCAATAAAAAAACGGATACGTAAAATAAGAAAATGGGAAACCAAATATACCCAGATATATAATATACGAATTTAGTAACTTCACTCATTAATGATAGTAATGCTGCAGAACTATCACTTGTATATATTATAAATTAATGTATTTCAAACTGTATCTGTTACAAAATTAGTTAAAAAATCAAATAAGTATTTAAATTATAAAAACTCGCTTTAATTACTTTAAAATCTCTCATTTTGCCAAACGACAAATAAGACATTTCTAGAAATAATTATGGAGTCAGGTGAAAAATAAAAAATTAAAGATCTCATAATTTGTGAAATAGTAGTACTTGCCAAGCTGTGTGGATAATAAATCCATTATATGTATAATTATGGCAAAAATACTTTCAAAATTCCAAATCTTTCATTAGTTCATTCTTTATGCAATATAATGTCCTAAAATTAAAAAAGAGGGATGACCTGTTAAAAGTCGTTCCTAATGTCAAAGTACGGAGTCTGCAAAGAGTCAAGTTAAATGATTTTAGAAAAACACTAAATAGGAGAGCGAAAAAAAGTGCATAACAGCTTAATTAGACACTTATAATAATAATGTTGTGAAATCAGACGGGTTTAATAAAAGGAATTCTTATATTTAATAAATTGAAACTTTAAAATTGTAGGAGAGCTGTTTACAAAGTATTTTAAATTTGAAATAAGTAAAAATCATTATACAAACTAAGAAGATTTGCAAACATATTGACCTAAATAGGAAGAATAACACAAACTGTTGTTATAGATAATCGATTACGATCATCTATTATAGATAATCGATTGCTATCGATTACGTGCTGCTTCTGACAATGCTGTCTTCGAATCATATTATGCTTTCTACACAATAACGATGATGTTAAACCTAATGATTCTGAATGCTAACAATCGTGTAATCGTTCTGTATTTCTGCATTAATTATGTAAATAAAATGTAAATTTGCATCTGTGAATGCATTTACCTCTAGATTAAATGGATTAAAATAACTTCGTTCAAAAAGAAATCCAGCGTCATCCTTACAACAGCTGCATTGCAAATTAATATCAACATCTCCATTCAAATCCAATAATTGATAGGTTAATGATGCATATAAAATTAACCCATGCATTTTGCATACGTCAGATGTATATTTATCTATTATAAGAAATAAATTTAAGCTAACTTAGTAATTCAGATAAAAATTTGAAAGATTTGGAATTTTGAAAGTATTTTTGCCATAAATATACATATTTTACATGCACAAGCTAAAAAATGAAATCTCTTGTGGGAAGGTTTGAACACATTAATAAGCTCTGATTAATGATTTCTAAGCATTATAAAAATATGTATGAATATTAATATAATTCTTAATATAATTCACGCATGCTAACGCATGCCAAATTTTCATTTAATACTTATTTTGCAGACAAAATTCTTTTAGTGTCTGAAATACGAAAGTAGTGATTTGTAATCTCAGCCAATATCTCATTTGTAAGCATAAATGGTGTTTTCTAACAACCATGTTCTTCTTAGGATGTTAAACTCTTAGACAAAAAGTGAAGCTTAAAAACAAAGATATGTAGTCGTAGATTTTCGAGTAAATTCTTTGTTGAATTCTGTACGTCTGTGAAAGGGGTGGTTGGTTTGTGATGGAAAGAATGGACATTAGTCTTGTGCAGTTGGCATATTGATAAGACGTGTAGACTAAGTGCGGTTCATGTAAGATGGTAATCACACAACGTTTATATCACGTTAAATGTTTGTATTTGTCTTATATATTTTTTGCTTATATTATTATTTTTGTTCGTATGCTTATATGTCAAAAGATTTAATGCGTCTATATAATTAAATTTAAAGATTTGTTGTCATCATAACGATCCGGTGTCAACCTGTCTCGTCACGACCAATTCCTAGTCCAGAAAGTATTCTCTGATGTTCCATTTACTCGTGTAAAAACTATAAAAACTGGTTACCGGCTTCAGCCCTGTAGCAGTAACATAATCGGCTGATGATGACAAGTGTTGCGTTCGAGTGCCAGTATTTGAAGCTAGAATTCCATTAAAAAGAGAATTTTTGACATGTAGAAAAGGGGTCTACCAACAGTCGAATGGTTAAGACCATGCATACTGGTAGTTCGACCTGGCTTTGGTTCAAAACCAGATGAACGATCTGGCTGCATCGTTGGCTTTTTGTGGTTTTACCTAAGTGTAACGTGAAGTCCTCCACAAAGGCCATATCCTCTTCTTGGGCCTCGTGGCTTTGCCATATTCAAATAGCGTAATGCTGACAAAAGAACAGATCTTATGAAATGCACTTTGAATAAATATATATTATCCTTCTATTGTATTTACAATCTTTATTTTAATAATTAATGGCTATACTTGCTTCCAAAATTTACCTCCACAAACATCCTTTAAAGATTACTTCATAATGATTTAATTGAAATGGAAGGTTGTAGGGTTCTATTATTTTTACTAATAGTTATTTTAATTTGTTAGCCTTTTCTGTCTTTTCTTATTTCCCTCGCATTTCTTCGCCAGTATGAAAATCAGTTAGGGTGAATAAGAGTGTATTTAAACTGAAGTAGCGAGAAGTTTAGTCAGAACGATGACTAACCCTTATTGAGAGCGCACGTTCTCAATTCTACCAACTATTGAACTTTGAATATCGACTTCGCATTCTTGCCGCCGAAATTATTATCTCGCCGATGTTGGTTTAGTCAACGTGCTAGGTTAAATCGAATTGTGTAATCTTGCACTATTATTTACCTTTGAATTTAATTGTTATATTACCTTTTAATTTCCTCACCACAAGTAGTTGGTGACTATGTAAGCATCTAAGTCCGTGCCGTCTGTAAACACTTGTTTTCAGTAAAAGGGTCTTTCACACCCTTCTCTTGTATTCATCTTCGAGTCTTTGCGAGAAGTTACAACGTAGAATTTTAAGTAGATCTAGTGACAGTGTATGTTAGCAAGAAGGCTAGATCCTACAAAGCAAGTGATTTCTTGAAACATATGCAAGAATCAAAGCAGATTTCACGAGCTTTTACTTTAAATCACAAAACAGAAGTGTGTGAGTTTAAATACTCTGAACGACTAAGATTTCTCCACTAGACTGTATAAGAATGTAAATCCTAGTGATCTGAGGATTTATTCAAATGCGTACTGCTTCTAAACGTTTTACAAAGAGTATCGTTAGCTTTGTAATTTCGCTGAAATTGGTAAACAATAAATCACACTTGTAAATTAACCTGCATCAGAAAAAGCAAAATATTCGTCTACTATCATATTGGCTTATTCTGAGCATTTAAACATGCTTTAGATGTAAATCAATCTTATGGCATTATCTTTCTTTAAGCCAAAAACTTGTGACTTGTCTGAAAATATTAACTCTTGATTCGGATTCGTATCAGAAGCATGACGAAAAAGGTTTTCTTGCAGTTAAAAATTTCTTTGACTAAGAGCTAAGCAGTATGCTTTTGAAAAAAAAAAAGAGTCGATGCTGCTTTTGCTTTAAGAGTCATGAAAGAAAACTGTGCTAGTTTAGCTTAGCCGTATGACTAAGATTCTTGGTTGTCTTTATGAGGTCAATAATCCATTTGAGAAAGGGAGATAATGTAATTCAGCTGAAAAACCATACCCCGCTCCTTTAAACTAGTCGGGTGCATCAAACGATTATTCCTTGTCTATTTCACTTCTCACATACCATTCCAAAGAGCACTCATCCTGTTGATCCAACAAAACATAAAGACATACTTTGGTTGGCTGACGCTGAAGATAATTTATTGCCCCTCTCCTCTCTTCCTTTAAAGAAAATTATACACCACCAATCGACGAACAAACACCTAGCAACGTTAAAGGATAATGCCTGCCCCCCTCCCTTCAGCAGGCTTTTTTATTTTCCTCCCCAAAGAGTCTCCCCACTCTCCTCCGGAAGTTGGCGCAAGCGTTGAATCATGTCCATTACAGGAAGGTCGAGCCAAAGTTCATCCCATTGATATGCATTAAAGCCCCCTCCGCGAAAGTCTTCAGGGATTCGACTACAGATTAAAAGTTAATGGCTGGAACGAGGACTGAGAAAATCAATCTCAGACGGAGAATAAAAGCATCGGCGAAACTTTTGACGCTGGGGAACTCCCGGTAAAGGCGTAGAATGAAGTGTTGGGTCCTGTGTGACCACCAAAGTAAACCTGATTGAAAACTGAACGTGAAGCTAAAGAAAACAGAGTCCAAATTACTTTCTTTTTGCATCGTTTTTTTTTCTTTCATTCATTCTTTTCTGTATTTCTCTTTTTTTTTATCTTCATTTGCTTCATTCGCTTTTTTAGCAGCCTTTTGCTTTTTTATGGAATTTTCTTTCCATTTTTTCTTTTTCTTTCTTTCTTTTTTTTAGCAATTCCCATCCCTCTGACTGTCTTTCTTTCTATTTACTGTGAGGTGACAAATGACAGATTATTTGAACGCCAGCCTAGAGGCCTTGAGGGAACCACTAAAGCACGCCTCTAAACATTTAAATTAAACACTTTTATGTTATTCCATTCTAGTCCCTTAAATCAATATTATACCCTTAAAATATTTAAACTGTGCGAGAATAAGTAAATTACAGTAGGCTTTTAGCACTCTTCTGAAGAGAATTGTTTGTCGAGAAATGTTCGAATTTGAGATCCATTTTCTTATTAGAGTGCTTTTTGAGTGTTTATGTAAAGCAAATTAACGCGTAATAGCATTATTCGATACTTGCTATTTAATATAAGCTTTCAATTAATTTGCTTTCCTCTTTCTATTGGTCGAAACCTTCAACCAATAAAAGGCCGCATAGCTTTTTATACGAGTGCATGCTAACTCTTATTTTATGTTTACAAGAAGTTTTCGGGGGTTCATTTGTTATTCTTCGATCCTAAATGGTAATTTCCCTTAAATTAAGAAATTTAAATGCGATAAATATATGAATCGATTTGAAGAACATTCGTAAAGTACTTCGAGGAATATGGTTAATGTAAGCTTTCTTCCTATCTTAGATTAATAATACTTTAATCAGAAACAGCGGCAGCAACATAATATTTAAGAGTTTATTTATCAGAAATGGCTTGAGAAGTTAACTTTCTCTTCTATTTTTGAAACAGAAAAAAAAAATCCACTTTAGAGGATGGAATAATCCTCGAACAGGTTTAAGATCTGGATTGCATTAAGCTTCACGTCTCTTCAGCGACGATGAGAACTCGATGAAGGGAAAGCCAGCGTTTCATCCAAGGCTTGCTAACATGTCTTCGGGGACTGCGGCAAATTGGGCTTAACTAATGATGCTAGTGTATATTCAGCGCCCGGTTAATGTTTAACGCTTCGTTAACAGCCATATCTGACTGGAGTTAACGGCGTAAAGCCAGTGTCTTCCGACATATTTTGGGCGATGATAAACTTGACTGTTCAGTTTCGTTCCATTAAAAAAACCTATTTGTGTAGCGGCACTTGGCTCCTCATCCATAATGTTTAAGTCTTTCTGACCCCGAACTTTTCAGAATCAAGTAAAAAGTATCTCTTTTAAAAGGAAAAGTGCACGTAACTCGAGTAAAAATTTGTAAAGGCTATAATTATGAGCTCATTGATCACTGGATTGCTATGCTTTGAGAAATGTGATTATTAATTTAAGGATGTATTTTGAATGCTTAATAAAGTTCTCTTATTATCCGTTACATTAAATGAAATAAATCTGAATTCTTATCTTAACAGAAAGAGGATAGTAATATGATGTTACTATAAATCCTAAGTAAGGAGATATGATTTATTAAGGACAAATGCAATATGGGAACACTAGAAAAAAATACTTCACAAAATGAAATTACCTATTAATGAATTAAATACTAAAAAAGAAAAAAATGTTTTCTAAGTCACTTTTTAAGCCATAGGTATCATAAGTTTACATATCGTGTTTATAAACGTCCTCACGAGGCCTTTCTTTTCACAACTGTTCGTCGTAAACGTATACTTACTTCCAGTTACAAAAATGTATTAAATGACGCAAATATTCCGGTTTTGGCATTTTTAAAGAAACCAATTTTATAAATATTTCGAAACCTAAGATTTTATACGTTTCCTCCAGGCCCTATACTTATATTTAGGAAAATATTATACTTCTTATAAAAAGCAAAACACAAAATGTTCGACTCCTGTACGATAAAAACTGGCCGAGATATTTAATTCAAAATTTTGCCCTGTCTGACGTCACTTCGTATAAAAAGCAAAACACAAAATGGTTGACTTATCAGGACTTGTATTTCTTTTTATCTGTTTGGCGAACATGACGTGTCCTGACTAGACAGTGAGTTTGACTGCATACTATGTCCTATGGAGTATAGCAAAGACGACAAGATGAGAAGGGTTAAAAATTACCCTTTATTTCCCACGATTTCACAGGTGCTCCCGCACTTCGGGATACAAAGACCAACCACTTTGGTTTGAAAGTAAAAATATAACACTACTAACTAACTAAAATTTAAATAAGAGCTAACTTTTATTATTTTACGCAGATGACTAACACTAAGACTGGCCTTTTAAATTACTACGCTTGTAGTACGCAAACTGCGGAAAACTACAATACGTCTTCAGCTTTCAAGAGGGCTAAAACCTCTGGCCTTAAAGGCGGACAGTAACTGATGGCAAGCTCGCGTGAAATCTCGCGTCAAGACGGCTCATTCTCTCCCCTCTTACTCTGCTCTTGGCAAAAGGTTAGGTTAGGTTATTCAATTATGGCAAAGCACACGAGGGCTATCTGCCTAAGGGAGGGATGCCTTCGTGGAGGACTTTCTAAGGGAAACTGGATCGTATACACGTTACACATGGGGAAAACCACGAAAACGCCCATCCAGCCAGCCCGTTCGCTGGATTCGAACCTCGGACCGAACTACCAGTGTTCAGCGTCTTTACCGCTCGGCCGCTGGTGGGCCGGCTCTTGGCAAAAAGCCACAACTTAAATACTTAAGCGTTAGCAAGTACAATTTGCATAAACATATTCACGCATTCATTCTGGCCAGAAGTGGAAAATAAGAGATGATAGTAAAGCTTTAAAATAAAATAGACGTTAGTCAAACTTAAGATCCTGACAGACTCCTGTACCATAAAAACTGGCCGAGATATTTAATTTCAAAATTTGTCCTGTCTAATGTCGCTTCATATAAAAAGCAAAACACAAAATGGTTGACTCCTGTGCGATAAAAACTGGCGAGATATTTAATTTCAAAATTTGCCCTGTCTGACGTCATTTTCAGTTTGCATTGAAGGGGCAGGTAATAAATAAATTAGAATTATTAGAGGTGGATTTTTTAACTTTTAAATATTATTCAAGGATATTCTTTTGTGATTAAGTAGTGTATTTAATTTATAATTTTCTTAAATTCGGTATGCCAAAAGAATTTTCTTAAGAGTAATTTATAAGTTTTTAAAGTCTAAAAATATGTTATTAACATTCTCATGGCGTTTTGTTCTTTAGAATCCTAATCTGGTAATTATACAAAAAAGAAACATTCATTAAACTACATATACTACAAAAATTTTTCATTTTTAATGAATTCAAAAATAATTTTACATATTGGATGAGCCTTAATACTGTGTGTTTGTTCCAGAACACAAATTCTGTATGAATAAAATCTGCATTTAAGAAAAAAAATATATTGATTAATACTTTTCATAATAATCTGTACAGAAATGTTCCTCAGTTAATCTTTTAAGACATCAGAAATATTTTTCTCAATTGGTATCTTATTTTTAGTTACGTATAAATGCAATTATTTCGCTCTTAAATTTGTGTACAGCCCATTAATGTGATGTTCGGCTAATATTTATTTTCGATATTATCGATATCTCGGTCATATTTGCCTTAAGAGTATCAAATGATTTTGCGTTTTATTTTTTATAAAGGAGTGCAAATTTTTTCCAACTACAGAGAGCGGAGAAACGTATAAAAATTATATTTGGTAATTTTTACAAAATTGATTTCTTTAAATTTAAGAATGTCAAAACAGGAATCTTTGTGTTAATTGAAACATTTTTGTATTAGGAGGACACTGCAAAGGTTGCTAAAATAAGAATGCTATTCTTAAGTATCAGCGAAGGATCAAACTTGCGGAGAAGAAAAGGAATAATTTCTTAATTATAAAATCTCTAAACAATAAAAGATTGAATAGTAAACAAAAATCCGTAGAAATTCTTGAAACCCAAATGCCTACTAGCTGTTGAGTGTAGAAGACTGTTGAATTCTGGTAGTTAGATTTGAACTCAAATCCAAGTGAAAGAGATAGCTGCATAGACATTTTCCTGGTTTTCCTCATATGTAGCATGAATGTAAACTAGTTTCCTTCAGAAAATCCTCCACGAAAGGGATCCCTTTCTTACGCAATTACTTCAAATATTATTTGTCATAACCAAATAATCTAGTCCAATTCTTAAATTAAACAAGCAATTAGAGATCTCCCCTTCCCCCTTAAATAAAACTTACTTAGGAACAATTCGTCGAGAATGCTGAATCCATCGATCATTTAGCCATCTCATTACAACCATGCTCACGATATGCGGTAGATAGATACTGCACGCGCAAGAAGAGAGAAAGGACATACAAATACAACCAATTACTTTGAACCTGAAACCAGGAGTTCAGAATAGCCACTAGCTTTTGCTAAGCATTATATCGCCTAAGAAAAATGTATTTAGAGGATTTCGATTATATATTACAAAATTCAGTGAGATTTCTAGGGAGAAGATTAGCAAAACAACTCAAATTGTAAAATATCTAATTTTATAATAAACTAATTATGATTGTAATATTTAATCTACTCCCTGCCATGACATTCGAGAGCAGATCAGTGACAATATTTTGTCAACTCTATTTATACACTTGTAGAGACATTAGGTTATTTCGAAGCAGGAGACATGAAAAATGAGCAACACCTTCGCCGGGAATCGAACCCCGGACCTCTCGGTTACGCGTCGAGCATGCAGACCACTACACCACGAAGGCATGCGAAGAAGGCGGGAGAAATACCTTATACACTTGAGTTGAGAATAATAACGTATCGTCAAAGTATTAAAAAAAAAACTACTAAAATTTTCTTGCATTGCACATATTCCAAGATTCACAAGTATTTATTATACGCATTCACACATATTCTAGTGTACATATTCTAATATTGTAGTATTATACATAGTAAGAATTTACTTCATATTTATTCCGTACGTGATGCAGTTAGACAACCATGACTTTCCTATTTCTCTAGCAGTTTTCCTTAAACGTTTTTCTCGAAGCTATCCCTTTTATCGTATACTTTGCTCTATTCTAAGTAGCGCACCTTAACAGTTTTTTTCAAGTTGAATCTTTTTGTTTTATATTTTTCGCACTCATGAAAATTTTCCGAAAAATGTACAATTCAATTATTAATTTCTTTTTTCCTTGCATCTCTCGAATTTTTTGAAGGAGCTGTTTGCATTATTTTAATCGAGTTCGTTTTTGCTATGTTTTGTTGCATCTCTGTACGATTTTTCAAGTTGGGCTTGGATTTAATATTGTTTTAAATTTAAATATTTACCACAAAATATTTTAATTAAAAAAACATTTCATTTATATAACTTTTGTACTACGATTTTTTTTGCACTGTTTAGTGCTATTCCTTTCGAATCTACTTTTCTATATCTGAATATAAAATCTGAATTGTGATATGTGAATTTGCTTTTTAATTTAATTTTTAATTATATACATTATATATATATATATTAAGCTGAACAAAATTGTGGGGTGCATAGCGCACCCACAAAGATAATGGGCATTGTCACTAAAATAGACTCATGTATGGAATTTACCGTTATGTGTGTTCTTCCAGTGTCATCTTGCTAACTACGCAGCAAAGTTTTCAAGTTAGGATGCAGTCCTCTCCAAAGCAAATTCGTTGCAACCCTCAATAAGTCATCTTTATTACAATAATGGAACAGTAGTATAATGTTTATAAGAATGCGTGTGTGTGCGTGTGTGTGTGCGTGTGTGTGCGCGTGCGCGTGTGCGTGTGTGTGTGCGTGTGTGTCTGTGTGTGTGTGTCTTTCGAGAACACTCTGGCGGTTATATAACATGCCAGAGTGTTCTCGAAAGTGCTGATCTAGGGGGAAGAAACTGAAATTGCGGAAAGTTAGTTAGAGGTTGCCTGTTCGCCTAGAACAAAGCCAAAAGTGTATATGATTAATATATATATGTATATATATATAATTACAAAATATTTTTTTAAAATAAAATATAAATATGCGTAGTATTTTCGCGCCCTAAGCTGCTGAGAAAATATCAGTAAAGACATAAAGTAAGAAATTTAGAACTACTTTTTCATAAAAATAAAAATTGAAATTCTTAATTAATAAATTTCAAAAAATCCTATAAATGCAACAAAGAATTTTTTAAATTGTTAAAACCAAAACTTTTAAACAAGCATACTCCAGTTCAAAAATTTATGAAATTTAAAGAAATTTTAAAAAATCCAATAGAATAGGAATTCAATCGACTTGAATGTCACTTCAACAGGGAAAAGGAACATTGAAACCAATTGAAATCTCTCTTCTACAAAAGTCCTTGCTTTCTTGTATCCAAAATTAGCCAGTGAACCATTTCAATGTATTTTAATTATATTAGATCCCCCGAAATTCCTGGCCCTTTCCCAAAGCAAGGAAAAAAGAAAATTTAAATAAATTTAAATTAGAATCTTATACCTTAAAAAAGGCTTCATTGGCTAAATTTAAAATTTGGAACATAAGATGCAATTTTAAAAAAACAAAATAAAAAATTTAAAATATTAAATGAAAAATTCTTTTAATTTTGACAAAGAATAAGAATAATTACGAATTGAAAGAAATTAAAGTAAATTCTTACTCTTTTAAGGCAAAAATGTGAAAAAAGAACATCATACATTGTAAAACTTAGATTAAATTTTAAAAACAATTATTCTTTATAAAAGTGCCTAAAATGGTCAAATAATTTTTAATAATTGTATTATAGAAATGAGAAAAAATTCATAAATTTAAGATTTAGTTTTTTTTTTTAAATTACAGAAAATGTTAGAAAAGGGAAGTAAAGAAACTTTTGTTAGAAAAGTAAAATGTCTTCACGTCATAGGCTTATCATGACAACTTTTAATGTACATGGCCCGTGGTTAGCAACAGAATGGTAAGGAAAAAAAATCCTATAACCTTTTTAAAATATCCTTTTTTATCCTTCTCTTTTGGAGCTTTCAGATAAAAAAATCATACTTTTAAAAGGTATTATAGGTTGTAGACTACTCCAGATTTTTTTAAAAAACTATTTGTGAATTTTGAAGAAATTTCATTATCTTTTTAAATTTTGATGAAAATTAGAATTTCTTCTTTTTGTGTTTCTATTTCAGTGCAA
>KK122496.1:312406-365776 GCA_000611955.2 Stegodyphus mimosarum
TGCACAAGAAGTTGAACAGAGGCAAAATAATAAAAATTATGAATACAATAAAAATGATAAAATGAGGTAATAACGAGCTTCTCTTACAATCTGATAAGAAGAAGTATTGCTAGCCAATTTAAAATATAGCCTTGTTTCTAGTGTTGCAAGTAAAATAACTGATGCAGATAATGCGTAAAATAAGCTTAGAGAAAATTATAATTTGATTATACTCACTTAAGTCATAAAATTCAAGAAAAAATAAAATCATTCTCTTTTTGAGTTTGAAACGGTTAATTTCCTAAAACTTATACTTTTTATTTAACTAAACGTTTTGTTACGCTCTCTTTTTTTAACAATTATTATCATTATTATTATAAAGTTGCATATTTTTTCTTTATGTCTAATAATAATACGGAAATTTACTTAGTATATAAATACTTTTTTGTGATGAACGTTTTCAAACAAATTTAAAATGTTGATAATTTATTGGCAAATTTATTCTTTAAAAGCATTTTTAATGCCCTTATGATTTATATTCCCGCAGGATTTAGAAGGTTTAAATGTTATTTTAGAATATTTCCTTTTATTTTGTTACGTCTTATGGTATTACTGCTGATTAAGGGATTAAAAAAACTCATTTATAGTAATTTTTCTCTAAAAATTTCTATTGCTTTCAGAACTTTTTCTCCCTTAAGGGTACTACACTGTACAGTACAGTACAGTATGATTACAGGGATGATTTTAAATGAAAAACATGACAGGTAATGTCTGTAAACAACTACAATAATTTTATAAACAAAGAATTACTAGAAGTCAAAACATCTAAAATATTTTAATTCCCGTGGTATCTCGGCAAACGAATGGAGCTTGTTAAGGAAAGGAAAAAAAATACTTCAACCAACAAACACATTTATAAAACTACTGAATGTAAAATTATAGCATTTATGATTCAGTGAAAAGATGTTTAAACATTTTCTTCTCAAAAAGAAGTATTCGTATACATTTTAAAATATGAAGCGCTATCATGTAGATTAAATACCATTATATACCTGATACCTGCTTACATAACACGGAATTGACAACATTTACAAGTTCCTTAAAAACAAAAGCTAACTAATAGCCGAGAGTATAAAACCGCTAAATACTGGTACTTCAAACAGGGTTCAAATTCTGGCGAACAGGCTGGCTGCGTGGACGGTTTCGTAGCTTTCAACGTAAAACGTGAATGCAAGCTAGAGCTCCCTAGAACAGTTAAGTCAAACTGGAGGCCCCCGAACAATTTTATGCCTCCTGCGAAGACATTTCAGTGATGGATTATTGACAAATACAACATTACAAAGATTTCAAGATTTTAAATATTCGAAGTCCGAGATTACATTATTTTCATTACCATTAAAAACTAGCGTGAATAACACATCAGAAAAATCTATAATTGAAGCTAGCTAGTTTATGATATAACACGAATTTTATTCAAAGATTTGGGGATACTGACTTCGTTAACTTTTATTAGTACTTGTTCTTTTAACTTCTATTCGCCTTTGTACCTGTGTAAAAATAAATCAGTTACGAATTTTTGCACTAAGCATTATATCTATTTGTCTAGAAGTACATTCATATATAGAGAGTTTCCACCTCCCGCCACAGTTGAAAATTAATAAGAAAAAAAAAACCGATTGACCGACGAGCATCTATAATCCTTGATGAAGAAAATTTCTAGTAATTTTTCAGCTAGGCTACTGGAGCTACTTAGCTAAGATAAAAGGCCATCAATTGTCAAGCAATAGAAGAAGTAAGAGAAGCTTATAATTATTTACATAAAAACACATGTATTGTTAGCTATGCGTCGAAGAAAAGTTAATAAATAGTTAAGAAGAAAAAGTTAATAAATATTTAAGAAGAAAAAGTTAATAAATATTCAAGTTATAGGAGTAAGTTGACATCATTTATTCTCAAGCTTTGCCCTACTTGGAAAATTTTGGCCGAAAACTTAAGAAAGTTTTCATAATTTCTTTCAGTTTAAATTAAAATAATTTATTTTATGAATAATAAAACATATTAGAACTGTTTTAAATTAACGTTAGCCTGAGAATTTAACATTTAGCTGTCAATATATTTGAATGACAAAGTGTAGCCAACAAAACTGTCTTGCGAGTATCAAATTTTAAATTTCCAATAGAAAATAAATCTAAGTTTGAATTTTTTCTTTGCGATATTATTATCGTTGTTTGTGAATGCTTTGAAAAATACCAAGCAAGTGAAATTTAAAATTTATTTAAAATATTTTTTTATTTTGCTCATAAATTTTTTTTACTGCTGCTAAATAACATTCTGGCCCATAAGCAGTTTTCAGATCATGCATGCTGTCTGCGGGCATTGAAAGGAGACGTGCTGCGAACCAAGTATGATCCCAATAACTATAGAAAAATCACTGGTATATTTGACAAGGAAGAAATCACATATCACCTATGCGTTACGCATTTTGATAAGCCGATAAAGGCAGTTGTTAAGTGGTGCCGTGGTTGTTAAGTGGTTATCTGAAAATGTAAATTTCTTTCTTGATCAAATAAATAGTGTTGCTAAATTAGAAAAATGGTCAGATGAAAAGAAAATAATCATTCTGAAAATAAACTGTAGGGATAAAGCTCTAGATTTCCTAATTAATGATCCAAAGAGCAGCTAAGGAAAATAAATTTGAAAATTTAGAAAAATTATTAAAGAATAAATTTGCACGAGTTGAATCCTTTCAGGACATTCAACAGCAATTCTCAAACATTTCTCAAAAGTGTAACCAATCTGTTAGGGAATTAGCTGACGAGATTACTACAACAGCGACAAAATACATAAATGAAGATTCGGTTGAGGATTCTAGTTTACATAAATTAAAAGAGAAAATGAAGCTCACTAAATTTCTTGAGGCCCTCAGAACAGACATTAGGATTGAAGTTAAGAAATTAGGTCCATCTTCCTTTGATAAGGCTGTAGAATTGGCAAATAATATAGAAAATGCATTGAATGATGAGAAAACATATTTGAACAGCATAAATGTTGAGCAAAATTTAGAGATTAATAATCTTCTCAAAGAAAGACTTGAACAGAATAAAATTATTCAGGAGCTAACAGATAAAGTAAATCAACTTTCTCAAAATAAGCCTGTAAACACATCTTATACAAGAATAAATCACAATGCTTCTACATCTCAAAATTCTAGCAACTTTAATAGTGTATCTTGTCATATATGTAGCAAAAGACACTTAACAACAGATTGTTGGTATTTTCCTAGGCAAGACCAGCATAATTTTAGAAACAGCACATTCAGGGGACACAGACAATTTCGAAATACTTGGCGGAGGAACTATCATCCTTACAGAAATAACAGTCAATATAAAAAAGGTCAGAATAAGCATTTAAACTAGCTAAGGATTCTTGCCAGATATATTACAACAAAAATTTTAGACCCCTTGCAGAAATCCGCAGAGACTGGGGTTATAAAGAACAACTGTATAGACATCATAATCCAAAAAAATCCAAAGTAACAGCAATAATGTCCAACAACTGCCACCAAGGGCTTGGACGAAACGCTGACGATTCTTGAAGCGATAGTTTGATGATAGATGCCGGCTTACTAGCACATTCCCTCCGGCCAAAGAAAAAGCACAGATCACCTCATGATCTTCACTGACGCTGAACACTGCATGATAAATTTCAGCGAAACACAGTTCATTGCACGATAAATTTTACTGACGCACAACACTCATTACAAGTATGATCTGGTATAATAGTTAAATCAAATGAAAAATAGTCAAAAATTATTTTATCATAATTTCACTGTCTGGGATAAGTGCTACACATATGAAGTACAATCAGAAATTAATAACTAATACATATCATATAAGTTACTCATATAGTTACAGCATACACTTTCATTATAATCTGTAGTCAAATTACAATTTTCTCTTTGTAAATGGAAATTGTAAGCTAATACCTATTTTTACATAATAATAATATAATTCAGATAAAGTAATTTACAATTAATAATATTAAAGGCAAGAACACATCCGTGTCTATTGATTGTCTGCAGGTTGCCTTTATACTGACCCAGGATTATGAACAGCTGTCTTAAAAGTATATAATAAGCGAAGTTATTTCGCCAAACCGGGGGAGAAAACAGAATGAATTGCGAGTTGTAGATTAATCTTGTGAATGTCTTGAAGGGAACGAGTGCCTAAAAAGAGCAAATTCAAGTAATCAAGTAAAGAATACTGGACTTTCAATCTTTATAGCATTGCTGGTATAATCCTTTTCAACGTTTCGTTTCTCTTAATTAACAAAAAGGCGTCTTTTCCGTTTTACTTTGATTATGTTAGTTTACTAATTTTTTTTATTTAAATGAAGCATAGTAAATTATGGTTCGTGTCCTAGCCGATATAGTGGTTAGCAACACTGACTGCCGTATCGAAGAGCCCGGGTTCGAATCCTGGACAAGGCATGGATGTTTATAAATGTATACTGACCGCGCGGCATTGGGGGCACTCTAAATGTTCTCTCGTGATGTTTGTAGGAGAAGAGAGGTTGGTAGAGAGACCCTCGGAACCGTCCCCTCGGGGTGCTTTCCGTTAAATGGGGGGCGGAGATGAGCAAAATCGCACTGTCATCTGTATGGTACTCAAGCCTGTTGCCAAGGACAGGCGTAAACCTGCGTTCCTTGCCACGAGGACTTTCGTGGGTTTGTGCTGACTGTAGGACAGACAAGAGAGTATAAGAAAACAACAATGACAACAGCAAATAATGGTTCAGTAGTTAACAGATTCTATTTTATTTAGCATAGCTTTAGATTTAATGCAGTCATATAAGGGATGGAGGTTGTTTCGTGCTACCGCAACTTAATACTGGAATCTCAAAAACCGTATGCATTGCGCAAATGACTTTATCTTCACATCTAATAATGCAGATAAATAAGAATTCTATCTCAAGTGTGAGTTAAGGAAATACTTTCTGGTTATTTGGTGTATTTTGTGCAGTTATGAAAAGAAAAGAAAATGAACTTCTGGAAGTAGCTTTATCGTATGCTTGCGAAGACTATGCTGGGAAAGACATAATTACAGAAACATTCTACATAATTAATCATTTGTCGGATCGCATTTCAGGTATCTACTTTTGTGTTTCCTAGAAGAGGATTTAGACGTAGACCAGTAACAACGAAAGCAGAAGCTGCTTCACGAAAGCTGATTTCAGTAATTGCATTTGTTATTTGAAGTGGGCGAACCGCGGTATAGGGATGTATCTTGAGCGCTTCCTAAACATGCGCATCCAATTCGTGCTTTGTTTGGACAATTGCATCGCGGATTGCGTGAGGCAGGAGCTTTCCAGGTTAGTAGCCACATCTGTTGAGAACGCATTACACTCACACCTGTCGTAGAGGAAGCTGTGCTACAGGAATTTGAGACGAACTCGCAAACAAGTCTGCGAGTAACCGAATGTGATTTGTTTCTACGTCGTTCCACCTTTATGCGCATGCTGCACAAGGACACGCTACACTCCTACCATGTCCAAACAGTGCAAGCAATGTGCAATGGCAGTTATCTCCAACACGTTACATTCGCACGCCCGCATTTGCATAAACGTGTCGCACAGCTGGATTTTCCATCATGGATTTTATTTACGAATAAAGCTTCTTTCACACGGTACAGTGTCCTGAACCTGCACAACATGCACATGTGAGCACATGAAAATCCAAGGTGCTCATGGAAGTCATCAACGTTGCACCATATACGATTGGGCTTGTTTTATCAGTGACGCTGTATAGTCTCCCTTAATTTACATAACAAATTATTTCCTCGCCAGGATGCAAATTTGAAGTTAAGTGAAGTAAGTATTTAAATGCGTGAATCTTGGAGTTTATTCAGAGCGTGTTTTCGCTAGCCAACGCACGTTACGAGTCTGCCCTTGCGGTTATGTGGAATTGCTGATACGCCTTTCTCCCCGTTTAAATAAGTATCACGCCGGGTAGGCTTTTGAGTCAACCTAGTTAGCCTTAACTTAATTTGTTAATCCAGCATTACTCTTTATCTTTGAATTTATTTAGTAATGATTCCTAAGTTTTACTGCAGGTTTTCGATGTTATTGCAAGCACGGAGTACGTGCCTTTTTCTGTTCAGAGTTCGAAGAATGATAAAAGGTTATTTTTACCCTTCTTCTGTGCTGGTATTTCTTACACCTGTGCGAGAAGTCGCCACGTTCCTTAATAGGATCTAGCAAAGTTTATGTTGCCAAAGAGAGTGCGATTCTACAAGTGGCACCCAACAGAATCCGAACTCATGGCTGAAAACAATGCTACAGTTGAACTAGTCCCATCTACATGGCAAACTCCAGGGGTTATTGGTAATATAATGGAAGGGTTTGGCTACCTCGTTGAAACAATGCAGGCCTCCATGAAATCCGCAGTGACATTCGACGGAAGAACGTCAGTCACTAGCTTCCTAGAACAGTTGGACAAGTATTTTCTACTGTATCCGGTCCCAGAAAATCAGAAGATAACCATAGCGACGACTGCCTTACCGAGGATAGCCACTAAAAATATGTGTTTAAAGGAACCGGCAGATTCCTACGAATGAAATAGGCAGCGAGTCCTACAGGTTCAATAATTTCAAAATTGATCTCGTAAAAGCGTCCCCGTAATCAAAGATAGAGCGAAACTTGACGCTGAATTGTACAGTAAGTACCGAATTAAAGTCGAGTAATTAACAGAATTTATTTTAAAGAAGGTTCAAATCACTAATTTGTTGGACGGAAAAAGGCCCGATACCGAAATAATTCAGATTATTTTGTTCCGACTATTGCCGCAGATCCAAGACTTTACATAATTGAGAAACCCCAGCACTTTAGAATAATTGTTTCAGCTGGCGGGGAAATTTGAAAATAGGAGGGTTGCAGAAAGTACGCGTATAAGAGGTTATGGCCAGAGATCAAGCGGACAGTTTTCTAGGCCGAATTCGGAACAAACAAGGAGATTCAATGACGGGAATAAATTTCTAGATAAGAAGAAAGGAGATGCCAAAATAAGCCCAAAATTCTAAACAGGGGCCGATAAAGAAACAGTTAAACTAGAACGAGTCTGAAAGGAGGGTACACTCACCCCGCTCGGATAAAAATCCTTCGAAAGTACAATTAAACACGGTAATAATAAAAAAAATGTGGCCTTATCTGTTATACAGATCCTACTGAATAATGTACCAACAGAGACCTTGATGGACACTAGGGTGCAGACTAATTTTATTCTGGAAAATTTCTTTCGAAAAAATTTTAAGAAATATAGATTATTTAAAGTTTAAAATACGAAGTTTATTGCAGAGCAGGACAAACATTGTACATGCATAGGTAAAGCGATATTTAATGCCAAATAAAGAATGAGGTCCAAAAATCAATATTTTTTGTTGTGCGTAATTTACAGGCTGCAGTCATTTTAGGCACTGACTTTCTATAGACAGCGCTGTACAACTTAAATTTCCAGGAAGAAATAGTGGAGCTGCGCGTACAACTAAGAACGATGGAAGTTGTGTAACCTCCAGTCTTGAATCTCACACATGCGCAAGCTGACGACAGGAAAAAATTGTAAGAATCGGTAAGCAACTTTTCTGATTTATTTTCTGAAACACCCGGGCTGACCCAGATATTGCAGCACGAAATCGAATTAAAAAGTATTTGAGCCTGTGAAAACCAGACCCTCCCGATATAATCGCGTTAAAGAAAAGATTGTAGAAGAGCACATTCAGCATATGCTCAGAAATAGAATAACAACACCTATCATCAGCCCATATGCTAGCCCGGTAATGCTTTGCCATAAAAAGAACTACCTCTCTCCCTCAAATTTTAAATCAGGGAGATTGGCTATCGATTATAGAAAATTAAACAGTTTAACTAAGTATCCCGTTTGCGTAATGGCAGACCGCACATTCAGTTGATCAATGTTACACGAATTTCGCATACTGCGAATGCCCAGAAGAGAATTTGGCGCAATTTTAAAAGAAGATAAATACGGTACATGGTTGATATTCTCTTATCTGAGCATAAACACTTCGACGTTTTAAAACTTGTTAGGTTGTAAGTTGCTTCATTACTTAGAGTGTAAATATCGATTATAAACTACCGAAATTTTCGTTTAAGAAAGATTACAAAACAGGAAACATTACAAGATATATTAACTGAATGTTTGTTGATCATACTTCTGAGAAATAAAAGCAATTGAGTACTTACAGATATATTAAAATGTTTGTTGATCATACTTCTGAGAAATAAAAGCAATTGAGTACTTACCATACGATCTATTCGTATATACTTTAACAAATTAAGGAATAAATCCAGTTTAAGTTCCTGAATTAAAGTCGAAGAAATTATTATAAATGAATGATATTAAATGTAATGTTTATGAACGAAATCAACTAAAATGAAATGAAACAGAAGCAAATGCATCAACCACAAACAAATTTCCGTAGTATTATAGTTGTAAATGACCGATAAAACCTACATGATGAACAGGCTTGTGTAGGGTTGCTTATGCTTAATCGCCAGTATTTCCTTCCTCGCCAACGGTAGCATGCGCAGTAAGTGAAATTCGTTAACACTGATCAACTCAATGTGCGGTTTGCCATTACGCATCCCGTTTATCCACTTCCCATTATTGAAGTAGTCATATGTAATATAAAATCAATTCAATAAATGAGCACGATACACCTCACCTCAGGGTATTTTCAGATATTGATGAAACCCGAGTATGTGCCTAAACCAACATTTATGACAAAATCAGAAACTTACCCGTCAACTTACGCTTTTGTTATAATGCCTTTCGGCTTATGTGGAACCCCGGCGAATTTCCAAGAACTATGGACATTATATTAAGATGTGTCCTCGGTAAATCCATGTTTATTTATCTCGATGATATTATAGAGATGAGCGAAAATAATCAGGAACACATAAAAGATGTAAACGAAGTTTTTACATTATTAAGAGAGACAGGCTTAAATGTAAATGCTAGTAAGTGAAAATTAGCGGCAGAAGAGCTTAGGTACCTAGGCCATAAAATTTCTAAACGAGGAATACAAACTTTAGACTCAAAAACTATTCGCGAAATACCGCGAAAAATCTCGCCTCATACTTACGCATGTGTTTTTACATTCATAAACATTCATAAAAATTGCGCAGATAGCAGAACCGCTGTTACAGTTGAAGTGAAAGAAAGCAATGTTTTCATGGACAGTTGAGGCTAACACCGCATTTGAGAAACTTAAAACTGCGGTAATTCAAGCGCCGGTTTTAAAATTCAAGGAAGGGGACGAAAATCTTGAAATTACGGCAGATGCATCAGATTATGCTGCAGAATCATCAGCCCTTGGCCTATTTCTCCAAAACGCTAAATCAAACACAGCGAAACTACATGGTAACGAAAAGAGAAACATTGGCTGTACTTTTAGCGGTGTAGAAATTTAGAGTCTACTTTGGTAAGGCACCGATAATCATGTATTCAGAAAACGATGCGGTGGTGCGATTATATTCGAGAAAAAGGTTTTCACTTCGGTTGATGTGATAGGCATTAAAATTGTAAGAATTCGATTTAATAATCAAACACACGCCTGAAAAGGAGAGCGTCGCAGCCGATGCGTTGTCCCGAATAAAACTAGACGAAGAAAGAAAAGAAATAAAATGTTCCGTGCTAACTTCAAAAATATTAGATTCTCGTGAAACTATTATTTCTGAATTACGAACTGATACAGATTATAGAGATATTTATGCATACTTGCAAGAACCGGAAAACTTTGAACATCTGGATATAGTGGCCATCAAGAATAGAGCAAAAAATTACGAAATAATTGACAAATTGTTATTTTACATTAAAACAACAAACGAGAGTAGTGAAATAAGACCTATCATCCCAGCCAGGTTGCGGCTTAGAATATTGCAAGAATTATATGATGCGCCTACTGCCGATCGTCTTAGTATTCGAAAAACGGCGCAAAGAGTGCGCAAGGCGGGTTTGTCCGCAACTTTCAAAAAGTGGTAACGAATACGTTAGGTCCTACCAGAGTGACAACGATAGTTAACAATGTATATTACAGCCCAACCGGGTATCTAAATAGGATCAGATCTACTTTTCCAAATGAAATAATAGGGATAGATCTGTTAGGACCATATCCGAAAAACGAAAGTACTAGTAAAAATAGGTATGTACTAGTTACTGTCGATCATTTCTTGATGTGGGTATAAATAGTCCCTCTTAAAAGAGCATCAGCGAAAATTGTATCCGATGCATTTATAAATAAATACTGAACCACTTAGGGTAATATCAGATAACGGTCCCAATTTATTAGCCAAATTTTCGAAGAGTTGTATGCAGGGCTTGGCGTACGCCGCCTACGGTCAGGGAGTCAGTCTGTAAGGGACAAATGGTCCCTTATAGACTGGAGTCAAATATTGCTGACCGCGTAAATAGGAACATTGTTAAAATCATTCGTAGTTCCATAAAAACTTATCACCAACGCTGGATGACTGCGCCAATGAATTTGCTTTTGCCCTGCGAACGGCCAAGTAGGATAACACGGGAAAAACTTTTTGTGAATTATTTTTTGAGAGAAAAATAATTACCTCCTTAGACAAACTCTTCTTTGTCCAGAAAAGGGAGGCAGAATTTAAAATAAATGATATTAAAAAACAATAGACGCGGCAATAAGAAATTCAGACATAGCCAGAGCAAACCAGGAGCTTAACTATGAAAAGAAAAGAATGTAATCTCAAGGTAGGAGATAAAGTGCTGAAAATGAAATACGCCGTGTCTTGCGCCCCTCAAGAGAAAATATTTAAATTTTATCCTTGTTTTGAAAGTCCATTTATAATTGAACGTATCAATGACACAGTGGTGTACTTAAAAGAAGAAAGAGCAGGGAATATCACTGCCAGTGGGGATGAAGTCAAAAAAATGGTACTACCAGTACAGTAAAATGGTACTACCAGGAACAAAAAGGAAATAATCCAGAGTGGTGGAGCCGGAAGGAAAGAAACATCGACATGATTAGTCAACTGGAGCCAGCGCAAAACAGGAATAAGTCGGCGAGGAAGGAAGGCGAAACAAAACCCTATAGATCCCAAAGAACCTCTATGTAAAGAAGGAAAGGCTCCATAGACGTAATGTAAACCACTTTGTCTGCAACGCCGCTCCAAAGAAAAGGGAACATTCGCCAAGGGATTTGGCGACGGAATCTGTTGGCGAGAATTTCCCCTCTGTGATGTGCCGGTTCTTTGGTACCTAGCCGACATTTTCCCCCTCCGCGACGTGTATAGGAAATTGAGGAACACGGGTTAAGATGAATCGTTCTTTGACTTGTGGCGATAATTTGAACTCGGAAATGATGAAATATTAGGTGAAGTTTCACTTTCACTGGCTGCTGAACTTCCATTGTTCATATCGCTACTTAAAACCAAAGAACCTATTCTTTGTTTAAACTCTTGCTAAACATAACGGTCGAACCTGTCCAAACCAACTTCGACATTCAGCTTCGAGCTTTGGCGCTTTTTGGCGACAGATATTTCACGCATGCGCAGTTGTTTCCCTTTTCGTTGGAAGGGAGCCACTTCTGCTTCTGCGAAGTTTTCCTTCTTAACAGTACATATTCTTTGATAGATCCAACACCGGTGATAGGGGAAGGAACGGCAATTATGACATCAGAGGTCACGAATCAAATCTCCAAGGAAGGAGGTCAAGGACAAGACACCAGCGGAAGTTCCACAGTGGAAATGCCTAGTCGAAGAGGAATATCCCATGTGCGAGAAACTACCGAGAAACCAAGAAACCAAACTAGCAAGGCAAGTGTTCTTCGGAGAGACTAAGGAACTTCTTCGGCCACAGTCCACAAGCGTCCAGCACATGCAGAGGTGGATCAACGGCAGAAAAGGTAGCTTGGGACAGAGGAGTGAAAGGCCGGCAACCAGGAATGGAAACAGGTTACCACAACGAATTCGGTTCCAACAGATGAATCAAGTCCCGTCCTGGGAAGAATTTGTAAAAAAAAGGATGACTGTCTTCGCCAAGCAAAAGATAAGTCAAAATTATTCTGGTTAAGTATTTGTCTAGATTTAAAGTACGAAGTTGCTTGAAAAGATTTCCTTTTAGTTCTTGCCTTGGTAGAAAAAAATTTTATTTAAATTAAGCAAGAAGCTTATAATTTTGTTTTAAGCAAGAAGCCTTTATGCATTTACTGCCAAGTAATTTTGGTTGAATCAGAACGAAATGTTAACTTTAGTCATACAGACTGATATAAAAAATGTTTGTATACTTTAAACTTAATGAAACAACTTCGATACTCACAAATTTTAGGAAACTTGCAAATTGAGTTTGTTTTCAGCTAAGTAAAGTAAGAAGTTATTTATCTAAAAGTGTTTGAATTGTTTACCTAAAGTATCTTGCATGCTTGAAAAATGTGCTTCCAAAGAAAGAGAAACTTAAGTTAGTAGTGAATTATACTAAAATAAAGTAAAATTAACTTGAGAATGTGTAAAGTAAATGTTAGGCTCTCCAGCCCAACACTATCTTAATTTTCACTAAATTTAGCACCTCAGGCTGAGAACTGAATGTAGGTTCTTTTTGGAGGGGGATGGGATCTAGGGCGTCTAATTTCTAACAAATAAGATGTGGTTAGTTGGTAATGTTGTACGCATTCTACATGAAACGCGCTCTCATATTCATTGTATCATGCTGAAGAGCAGTGGAGATTTTAAAGTGTTGGAAAAAACGAAATGAGTAAATGCACCCCAAATAAAGAAGCTATTTAACTGTTTAAAATGTTAAAAGGGGTCGGAATGTGAATTTCTTAAAACAAATCCTAAACTGTTTTCCTTCCAGATACCTGGAAAGCGTCAAACGAAGAAAATACAAATGAGATTGAAATTAATATGCTGCTCTGTTAGTCTGCAAAAGTTTAAATTAGGAAAGTTAATATTTAGATTGTAAAATTTGACTCACACTTAGGTTTAGAATTTAAATATCTTATCCAGGCTTTTAAATCCTTATTATGCGATATTTAAATTCTGGCGAGGGAAGACGTAGGTTTTCCCTTATTTTGCACAACAAATTATTTAAGTTTGACACCTTTCCTGAACCTCTCATTTCCTCGCCAGGATGCAAATTCAAAGTGAAGTGAGTATTTAAACGAGTGAATTTTGTAGTTTATTCAGAGCGTGTTTTCGCTAGCCAACGCACGTTACGAGTCTGCCCTTGCGGTTATACGGAATTGCTGATACGCCTTTCTCACCATTTAAATAAGTATCACGCCGGGTAAGCTTTTGAGTCAACCTAGTTAGCCTTAACTTAATTTGTTAATCCAGCACTACTCCTTATCTTTGAATTTATTTAGTAATGATTCTTAAGTTCTACTGCAGGTTGTCTGTGTTATTGCAAGCACGGAGTACGTGCCTTTTTCTGTTCAGAGTTCGAAGAATAATAAAGGATTATTTTTACGCTTCTTCTCTGCCGCTATTTCTTTACGCCTGTGCGAGAAGTCGCCACGTTCCTTAGTAGGATCTAGCAGAGACAAAGACAGTACGATCCTACTTTTGTTTTTGCGTGACATTTGTACATAAGGACAAAATTAAAGGACTCTTTTTCCCAAAATGGATTTAAAATAGGTTCAGAAGAGTTTTTTTATGACGTCTGTACGTACGCATGTATATATCACTCATAACTCAAAAACGAGTAGTCTCAGAACGTTGAAAGTTTCGTGACGTCTGTATATACGTACGTATGTATCTCGCAGAACTCAAAAAACGAGTAACCTCAGAAAGTTAAAATTTTGTATATAGGACTGCTATAACATGTAGTTGTGCTCCTTCCTTCTGGCTGAAATCGGCTGCACCAAAATTATATCTATATATATATACACCCACTTTGTTACTCGCTTTGGTTCACTCAGTTTTTCTTATTCTTATATGTTGGTAAATTGTGCATTTTTTGATTTAAAAATGATTGAATTTGGTTGTTCTTATGTTCCGGTTAAAGGTTTCATGCTTTTAGTTAATCTGCATGCAATAGTTGTAGAATTATCAACAATTTAAAAGTTGCTTAAGTCTGATAGAGCAGCCATATTTGTTTACTTTTGAAATTTAGCAGAATAGTAAATTAAGCCAGTTTCTGCATCTTCAGTGTCTTTTTGCCGAGTGGGACCAAAAGTAAACTTTCAATTTTGTGTAAAAAAATCTGCCTTCTTGCTCGTTAGCCAAATTGCTTTTTTTGCGCAGATTCTCTAATTTTAATTGTAAAAAAACTTTTTTTGCTGTTTTAATTGTATTTGGTGTTTCATGTTTTTCTATATTTTTCAATTTTTAGTGAAAATATTTTGAGTTTTTATGTATTTTGCCTTCCCGCGAAGTGAGAACTGAATTAATTGAATGAGAAATATATCTCTAATGAAATTCGAGGATATAAGTTTAAATGAAATGCAGCAAAAAAAATGTATAATTTAATCGGACCGACAAGGAAGTTATATGGTTTTTACATCAGGATTTTTTAGAAAGAATGTTGCCGGATTTGATGGTTGACGTTCCAGAGCTACAAGCCGAAACATCTGGTTTAGTATGTTGGAGCGATTGAATATTCTAGCCGCATTGTGCAGGAATACCTCGACAGAACATATCCAGATCGCTGGAATGCAGATGCGGACCAGGCGATGCTCCGAGCTGACCCTCCTGGATTTCTACTGTGGGGATATATGAAGCTCATGATGTAAGAGACGACCATAATATCGGACATGGATCTCATCTCCAGGATCGTGGAAGCGGATGCAGTTGTCCGTGACACACCTGCCTATTTTGAACGGGTATGTGAATCCATGCGTCGTCTTTGTGAAGCATGCATTGTGGTGAATGGAAAGAAAGTTGAATATATTTTTTAGTAAAAGTGATATTAACGCCTCTTTCGACATCCTTTCTTTCTCCCCCCCTAAGCCTGAGGACATTGGCCTCTAGCGGTCACCGTTCGTATTTTCGGACACAAGTTCCTATATAAATATTGTTGCATTGGTATTACAGTTCAGCAACTTAAGCTTGGGCAACGACCTTTTGAGATTCCCTATATTTCACTAAGAGTTTAAAATATCGCTATTTTTAAACTGATTTGCATGATTAAAATTGATGGCTGTTTCTTGAAAGAATAAAATTCTCAAATTCATGTTCCGTTTTAAGCTTGATATTAAACTTTAGATTGAGGAATATTTCCAAATTAAAACAGTCAAATTATCAAGAAAACCTTTGACCAATTGCCTGAATTATTTTTGTGTATGTAAATAAAATTTGAATACTTCTTTATTGCTAAACAAATTGGGGAGGAGTTATTTTATTGCTTGCACAGTTTAGTACTGAAATTAATTAACCAAATATAGTTTTATGTTAATCAGTTTGTCTCATTTTTATGTTTATTTCTCATTTTCCCGAAACACATCATTCACTTCAGAAGCATGTAAACTCAACTGGCATAAATATCATATCATAGTTAAAAGGCAATCAGTATTAATCAGTATCAGTGACGAAATAGTTAGCAGATTTAAAACAAAGGATCAAAAAATAAGCTACGTTTTTTCCTAAAATCGGGCCTGTGTCTTCAGTACAGATTATTGATATGTTGACCATTACACTAAAAGGACGCATGGATAAAATGTCATTGTTTTTACATCCTCCAGTCTCAAAGGTGTCTTAAGGTAAGATCGAGTAGTTCAGCGAACCCAGAATTGTGATGAATTATCATCTCCTCGCTTTTAGCTAACGTCGTTGTAGAAACAGATATCATTGTATAGACATACATAAGGATTTCAAAAGTCTTAAAAAAATCACCTTGCCTTCCTGGTTATCTAACTTAATGCTGTAGAACAGGTCAATAGTATCCTTACTATTAAAGGACAACAACGCATAAGGCAACGGATTATTTAGAATCGGGAATGCACTCGAGAGCTATATGTCTAAGGGGAAGGAATCCTCTCGTGGAGAAGCTGTTAATGAAAACTGGCTCAGATCTGCGTTGCACACGGAGAAAGAACTCTCATAGAGCTAGTCCGCCCGCTAGGATTCCAGCCACTAATATTAAGCGATTTTACTTTCAGGTCGCTAGTAGACCAGCTGCACATCATAGAAATATTTTAAACATGAACTCACTTACTGAGCATCAAAGTTTTCACTACTATATAGTTACCTTGTCTGCCTATTGTTAGGAATACTAGGAATGAGCAAGATACAGTAAGGATGTTTTGTAAGAGATGTTCAACTTAGCATTCCATAGGTTGGTATTTAGTGAGATTAATAACAATAATGAAAAACAAACTTTTCTGAAGATTTTAGCTATTCTTGATGACATTCTGAGCTGAGTTAAAAAACAGCATTAAAAATTATTCATCATATACGATGCTTTGATAAATTTATCTCATGTTAGATATGTTAGTACATAATGAAATTACAGAACGTAATTTAACTTAATTATAAGAAAATTTTGATAAACAACATTTAAAACATACATAATGGAATACTGTATCAAGAATTTATCTTCAGTTTCATTAAAAATTAGGAGTTTTTCAAAAGCTTTTATAATGTTTATTCATTCCTAGAAAAGGAGCTTTAAAGAGGTTTAATTTTAAATAGCGATGAAGGCTTTTCTAAGATAGCCTTTACCACCAAATCTCAGTTTATCACCATTCACTACCATTCATCAGAAAATGATGGATATAACATTAAGATAATCTTCAGAAAGAAAGTGTTAGCACTATTTCCGGAAGACAAGTGAATAAGCTTTCTGAATACTCTAATTCAAATTTTGACAAATGGACTTTGCTTTGGGACAGGTTAAGTTGAAGCACATAGAAGTAGTGACCTTAAATAAGATTTCATTGCATTGATTAGAGCAAAGCATAGAGTAATACTCATTAGGGCTATCAACAAAAGGAATAGGGGTGCCTCCGAGGAGGAACTTTAACAGAAATTGGCTCGTATTCATGTTACTCATGAGGAAAACCACAAAAATTCACATGCAGCCAGCTCTTTCGCCAGAATTTGAACCTGGATCAAATTAACAGAACTCAGCTATTTTACTGTTAGCTCGCTGGTGGGTCCGCTTGGATTGGACTGCATTATTTACATAACGACAAAACACTCAAGGTCCACCTACCTAAGGACCAAATTCGTCTGTGGACGTCTTTCTAAGGGAAACTTGCTCGTATTCATGTTACATATAGTTGAAACCAACAAAACTCCGATGCATCCAGCAAGTTCGCTGGAATTTGAACTCCGGTCGAACTGCCTATCAGCGATGTTGCCATTAGGTCGCCTGAGGGAACGTTTAGATGAAGGTAAAGCAAACAAGATCTCATACGGGCTGCTCCATAGGAGGTTTCGTGATTCTTCTCACGTGTAACGTGAATACTAACCACTTTCTCATCTTCTCCACTTAGGCTGATAGCCTTCAAGTGCTTTGCCATAATCTAATCTAATCCAATCCAATCCAACTACAGTACGCATCTTGCAATTTCCAGTACTAACTGTATATTTTAAGGAAGATGGATTTTTAATTTTCAGATGTAGTTGGTTGTCTTTTCTGTAGCTGATTCTACAGCAACAACTTGGGCACTTAGAAACTGCAGCCGAATATTCTTCAATAAAGTTAAGTTTTAAAAATATGCTAATTTCAAACGAAAATTATAGTATGACCCCCTAAATATAGCCCCCTTTGACGATATTATGACAAGTCGTGCATCATTTTTCTGACGTGATGTTCGGAAAAGGAGTGGAGAGGAAGGCAAAATAAAGCTGGAACACTGCTTTACTTGGCAATAGCATGTCGCGGCACAGACCGACAGTTAACAGACAGAAACAGTTAAAAGAGGTTAACGACAGTTAAAGGAGAGCGGTATGGAAGGCGGGCTACTTTTTCGTGGGTCACCCTGTAAGTACTAAAATCCAATTTTTTTTTCCTAGCGGTCCCTAAATTTTTTGTGACACTACTACTAATTGCTTATCATGAAAACATGGATTTCTCAGAAGTTCATTAACAAATAAGGCTTTTTTCATTCAATCAATAAATTATGCATAATATGCAGTAATATTACTATTGCAAAACGTAAATGGGAGAAGGCTGGGCGTAGCGGTTTACAGGGTATTCAAATGTTATTTGCAAGATGCTTGCTCAGTTTTGTAAAACGTTATACAAGTATTTCTATTTAGTAAAACAAAACATTATCTAAAGGCCTTCAAAGTTAGAAAATATTAAAATTATAAAAATATACAGGGTTATCATAAAGAAACTTTGCCAACATCTGCCCATCTAGCGTTCGTTCCGGTTAACCGATCGAGTTGAGATTGCAAATATAGTTATTCGGAGGTATGCGCTCTGTGAGACTCTGTGAATGGCAACACAGGAGCGCTCACGGCTAAAGTTATAGTTATAAAAACTCGAAAATATCGAATGGCAAGGCTAACCTTTTCCAACAACTGGTACCGTTCCAACTCTATTTAGGGTTTTCGCATGCGCTGAACATTTTGCGACAAGAAAACGTTGGCATTACCATTCGACATTTTCGAGTTTCCGTAACTATAACCGTAACCGTGAGCGCCCCTGTGTTGCCGTTCACAGGCATATTCACAAAGCCTACAGACCTTTTTCCTACGGTCTGCTCTCATTGGACGAAACATCTGCTTGGCGTTCATATTTGGAATAGTGAGTTATCGCCTTGCAGTCTTCGTAATTAACGCCAAACATACCTTGTGGGCTTTCCAGTAAAGCGAGGAGAAACAGCGTTTATTTCATTCGATAATTTTTTTTATTTTATGAATGAAAGCTAAGGGGAATTGTGTGGAATATATTTTAAATAACCTACTGATCTTATTAATAGTTTACTTGTATTTGGTTAAAGAATGAATTTAAACTGTTAAAAGTACGATAATTGTTTTGCAAGAAAAAGTATTTACGTGGAAATGGGATATGTGCCTTTTTCGTCATTTCTGTTAGAGAGAGTCTGTTATGTAAATTTACATAGCGCATTTATTATACAAATAAAAAATATTAAAAAAATAAACCAAATGAAAACATTCTATAAACATTTAAGGGCGTCGGATACCTATTCTTTTTACTTAAATTATGAGTAAGTATAACTAAAATTATATTTTATTCCATTATACGCTATTTCTATTGTAAGGCTTTTCGGGATCTTGGATCGTAATCTTGCATCTAGTATCTACTACAAAGAGTACAAACCAGTAAATAAAAATAAAAAAAATAGGTCTTAACAAAAATAGAGAAAATAAAAGTGTTAAATTTTTAACTCTGTACCCGAAGGCGAAAAAACCAGTAATAACAAAGCCATAAGATGAGGATAAAAACAAAAATAAGTCCGTGCAGTAAGAGTTTGTAAAAGATACGAACGGGATTAGAAACCCCGATCTAGAAGTCCAAGAATTTTTTTTTTCGTGCTCTGTACCGTTGAGCTGCGGTTCCTTCTCCGACTTTTACACGCTTTTCGGTACACTACGCTGATATACAAATAGCAAAGGCGATGAAACAAAAGTCGCCAAGCACAAGATTCTGTAACCCTACTTTTTCTCTTTCAACCAATCAAAGCAAACAATAGCAGAAACGGTCTGTAGGCTTTGTGAATATGCCGTTCACAGAATCTCGAGCGCATACCTCCGAATACCTATATTTGCAATCTCATCTCGATCGGTTAATCGGAACGGACGCTAGAAGTGCAGATGTTGGCAAAGTTTCGTTATGACCACCCTGTATTCTCAGTTCTAGTTACAGCTATGACCTATGCATTTCACAACCGCATGACACATAAGTTGTGAAATGCATGTAAGCTCTCGGTTTATGATGTAGGCATATTGCTAATATTCGCAAGAGAAGAGATTTGTAATTTATTATTTGAAATTTTTGGGGGAATATTAAGATTTCTCTTAACACCATCTTAATATTATATAAAAAATGTAATAGATTATTTATATTATCTTAAAGTTTTAGTAAAAGAATTTTTGATAAAATAAAGTATAAGAAAATAAAGTAATACTTAATAGTACGGGAATCAATTTTGGGTGCTTACACTTTTTGTATAAAATGTAAGGCAAATCAGTTTCAAAGTGAATGTTGATACTTTCTTTAAAAGTGAAAAACATTCTCGTTTATCTTACACCAATATCAATTAAAATGTACAAAATGCATTTAAAAACAAACTGAAGCTTGTTTTTAACTTTCATGTTTATTTTGTTAAAAAGTTTGCTTGAATGAGCTGACTGTGTTACCTTTAGAATACATCGAAATAAAAATAGCGATATGTATTGCATTTTCATTCCATTTAAAAATTACTGAATAAATTTCGTTGGATTCTTTGCGTTATACGAGAGCACGCCCTAAACTATTTTTTGTAGCAAGATGTATGCGCCAACTTGATACTTTCGGCGAGAAAAAGAACTTTCAGCATAAACTTATTTCGATTGTGGTAAACCTTTTCTAAACTTAAGAAATACATATCTGTAGAATCACCAACGGAAACGGAAGCGAGGAAGCTGCCCATCCAAAGTTACCTTCTTCCCCTTAACTGAAAATAAACTTGATCCTACAGAAACTTTCTCAACTTTTTACACTCGGCTATGGAGAGTTGATAATGCTCGTATCACCACACGATACTTTTTCTTTCTTATAGCTAATAATAAATATGTTTCTACGCGTTTATCGTGTTCGCAGTTTAGATTATCCCTTAATAAGGTAAAAAAACTTTGATTCTACTTTAATATTTACTTATCACCAGTTAACTGCATTTAGATGACAAAAGAATGAACTGCGCGTTTCTTCAACATTTGATTTATTTCATATGAGCGCATAAAGCATATCGAGATAAGCTCTTAAGAATGACAGTAAAAACAGAAAAGAAACTCTGTCATAAATTATCACTGGGTAATCGAAAAAAAAGGCAAAGCCTGTCTTCCAAAAGCGAAACAAAACTTATATAGATGTGTATTGAACATTTGAAAAACAGAAGCAAGAATGGCTACAAGCTGCGAAAATAAGTACTCAGTTGGGAATTAAATAACTATCAGCTTTGGATATACAAACTAGATATGGTTCTGAAAAAAGAAAATTTTATGGAATTTAATAGCAAACGATAAATAAAAAAAAATCCCCGTTGAGTTGGATAAAATGAGATGAATAAGAACAGCGTACCATTAAGTCTACTCGTAGAAGGCAATAAAACAACAGCTAAAGAATTACGGAATGTATTAAGCAATATACACAAAAGCAAAAATCTCTCCCATAAACTTTACCTTTTCATAAACATGCGTACTTTAAAAGTAGGAAATGAGTACAAGTTCGAAAAACGCATCAACAAGAACGCTCGAAATCGTAGACAAAGTGTGACGAATAAGTGAAGAAATAAAGTACAGTCACATTGCAGCATTCTTACTAAGCGGTTTACCGAAAATGCTACTAAAATTTTATTACAGGTTTAGAAGCATGCTCATTACGTAAAAACGAAACTGATTAATGAATGCTCGAAAAGAAAAGAATGCATAGGATGAGAAGAAACAGCTGATTTCAAAACAAATTTCAAAACAAAATCCAAACATTTCAATCAGCGAAGATGCAATTATTGCAAAAAATTAGGATACTTACATAAAGATAAAGAATGCAGATTCTTAAATAACTACAAAGAAAAAGAAGTAATCCTTTTTTTAAGAATGAAAAGCAATTGAATAAAGAAAGTTATGGATATAAACAAACAAAAAAAGTTGTTGTAAGCATACATACGAAGATACATGGGAAGATAAAACTAAAAATAAGAAATTTGAGAATACTGAGAATTATACTTTTGAAAATACCAAAGAGAGAAAATTAAAAAACTCAAATGGGTAGGTTGATTCAGAAGCCACATGTCACATGACCGATAGTATAACCTTTCTCATGAAATATGATAGAAGCAAACCGAAGCAAATAGCAACATCGCTAATGATACTCAAATGAAGCTCGAAGGCATCGAAGAACGATACTTATACTGTATAGACGACAAAGACAATGATACTCGTAAACGTTTCATACTTCCCCGATCTCGAATGAAGACTAATATAAAAAAGAAAAATAAAACCACAGGAACTGCTGAAACAGAACAAAATTTTTATAAGATAATCGAATCGCAAAAGGAAAAAGGCCAAAGTTGCAGTTACAAAAAGGAGTGAAAACAGCATGGATCACTAAAACAGAGAAATTATGAAGCAGTCAAGAGGCTGAAGAATGGTGACCTGGTAACCGGAATAAGAATGGACCAAGAAACAGATAAAGAATGCGAGTGTTGCATCACAAGCAAAACGTCGGAATTGTAGTTCCTCAAATTAAACAACTACAGAGCAAAATAAAATCTAGACTTGATGCATTCAGACATTTGTAGACCGATTCACATGACATCTCTAGGAGAAAAGAAAATACTTCATAACATTCATTGACGATTATTCGAGATACTCAACGTTCTATTTGTTAGCTAAAAAAAGTTAAAGCTATCTCCTAGTTAACGCAGTTTGTAACCATGACAAAGAGCAAATTTGGAAAGAAACCAAAAATCTCAAGTATATACAATGCAGGAGCATACACAAACAAAGAAATTGATGAATATCTGAAAGACGAGGGAATCGAACACCAAATTTCTATAGCATATTCACGGCAACAGATCGGTCGAGCAGAAAAATACAATCTATACATAATGGAAATGACAGGATACCTTCTACTCGATTTGGGACTCAAAAGGGAATTGGGGGGGGCATAAAAACAGCCACCTTGTAAGGTATATTTAAATTTTACAACAGTTATTTTAATTTAGGGAACCTTTCCTATCTTGCTTCGTATTTACGTTACACATGGAGAAAATCTCCCACAGACACACACATAATAAATACAACCGGTCTGCTCACCATTGTTCGAATCCAAGACAAACTACCAGTATTCAATGATCTTAACCATTCGGGCACTGGTGGGATCGAATTATGATTTTGAAAGATTACTTATTACATACATACTTATTATTAGATATAAATTTTACATTTTAATTAGATTCATATCGAAAATCGAACAGTAACTTACTTAACAAGCGAGCTTTTGTTTCTTTTCTTCCGATGGAAACCTTTTCACGATCACTTCAAGAATAGATACAAAGCAACTTGTCCCATTGAAGCGATTTTGCGGGAAAATACTGTATGCCTTCAAAACATTTGCAATAGTTTCTTCCACTGCAAACAAATCCCACAAGCGCATATTTTAAAACTGGATTTAAGATGAAAAAAGTCTCAATTTTTCTATATAAACCATGTGCATGCAACAAAAATAACACATACGAAAACGGCGAACTTTGCTTGTTAAACTACAGAAATATTACGCGCAGTTTTATCAGAGTTTGGAGCATTTTGAAAATTTGGCTACTTCGACTAAGATTAAACATTAATACGTAAGTACCGAACAGCACATTTAATTTTACGATGGCTAATAAAACAATAATGGAGTATACATCTCTCTACAGAAAATTGTTTGATAAGTCTTCTTCTGTAACGATTAGATCTACTTTCTTTTATTAAATATAAAATTATTTGAAACGTTTTCATTATTTAACATGGCTTTTACCCTTGAAATTCAAGAACACACAGTGGCCAGTAACACATGAAATGAATAGAACCTACACAAGTTTTTCTGAACAAATAAAAAAAAATTAAATTACACGAATAATGTCAGAATGACAATAAGTTCTTCCCATGCTTACTTCAACATAGTATATAAGTTTATGTTTTAATTAGAATGCTAAAAAAAACTCACAAGTTATAGCTTGCGTTACAAATTTGTAACTTATGTGCAAAGACAGCACGACCGTAATATTTTATTGCAGTCCACAAAACCCTGAAAACCAAGCCGACCTCAAATATCGGCCACCTTTCCATCCATATGGATTTTTCGTAATTTACCCTAAAGTTACTATTGAAACTCACAAAGAATTCAGTCCTTAACATGTCTTTTGTAGATTTAAATACAGGTAAACTCGTAGAATTATAACATTTTAAAATAGTCAGCATGTAAAAGATTCAAACTGAATTCCCACTTAAGTGGGCACAGGACCTTTGGGCTCGTCGAAACGATCATAAAAATCATCAAACTCGAACCACAAAAACTTATATAATTAAAAGATTATACTTTTTTTTACTTTATACCTTAAATAGATATGCCTTATTATACTGTATATGAAATGAAAATTGTACATAAATAAATAATTTGTAAATTTGAAGTTTAAAAATATACATACGAGACACGTAAGTGAAAATCATCAAATGTTGCGCGCATCATAAATTTGAAAATATTGCATATAGAAAACAAATTTTAGTAAAACTGTATTCGAAATACATTAATCTCTAATGTAAAACCAAAATATATTATAAAATAATCTTAAATTTGAAAAAATTAAGAAAAACTTTTTTTAATTTAAAAATATGTAATTTTTAACTTTTTTTGAAGGTAAATATATGTATATATATTGATATATATAATTTTTTTGTTTTTAGCATGCAGAGACAATAGCATACACAGTTAAGTTTTTATAGGTATAGCACATATGGTTAGAAAATAACACTGCGCGCAAACCTCAAAATTACCAATTTGAGAAAATTCAGTTTAAAGATGCAATATCACTTTTCTCTAATTTGTATTTTTCAAAACAAATTTAAAATGCACCAGAAGCACAAACTACTCCTTCGTTTTGTTTATGAAGCTCATCAGCTTCCTTTTTTCCCCTTCTTTTGGTAATTCGAGTCTCTTAAGTATAGGGTTGGGTTCGTTTCTGTGCGAATTTAATACGAATTCTATTTGCTTGTTCAGCAAATGCTACACAGTTAGATCCCGGTATACAGTCTAATTCTTTCATGATGAACAGCATTGCCTGTTTTCCATCATTAAAGCTGGCTACTGCTAAATTTGCTGAAATTTCTACAATTTTTCTACTATTGTTTGTTGTTTTTGGACAAAACGTCCAAATCAATGAATTCAACGACTCATTCACATTTTGAGTTCGACCACCAATGCATGTTTTGAGCAAGTCTGGGTGGGACAAATCTTATACTGGTTTTATAGCATCCATAACCACTAAAGGAACTGAATTTGTGTGTTTAAAGTTTTCATTTGTGCCATTTACAACAGCTCTTTTGTATGCGCACCAAGAATCACAACCATCGGGGCAAAAGTCATGAGTTACTTCCTCATCATTTGAATGTTTATGGTACCAGATAGCCCATATAGCCTTTTGCATACAATGATAACTGTCAGATTACTTCTTAATGGCATTGCCATAATATGTTGTAAGCTGATCTATCAACACATCTGTCAGTCGACCTTTACCGCTAAGAGGTTTCTTGTCATACAGCTTCTTGCCTCGGAATTCTTGTTTAATTTCCTCAAACGAGCATCCATTCGTTTTTGAATGTGGCCAACAAATTCTATCTTTGATATTGGAACATTATACGGGTTATCCTTTGTAAAGGCTAAGAAAGTTTTACAATCTCCATCACCTATATAATTCAGGTAACGAACAACATGCGTTTCTTCAGATCGAGAAAAGTCAACATACCATTCACTTCCATTTGTGCAGATGAGCCTGAATGATTCTTATTGCATACTTTGTTATGTTCCATTTTCCATTTCAAATAGCTTTCCTTTGAAGATATATTTTTTCCAGTTTCACAACTTTTGCAGTAGGAACCTGAAACATAACGATCAATAACTTTACCCGTTTCACCACCAATAATGGAAGTTACACTGAAACGTGAAGAATGTTCTCTGGTTTTCCACGTGCCATCTCCGCTGACGGTCAAATCTGAAGAACCAGTCATTTTTACTTCTTCGTCAGCTGCTATCTTCATACTATTTTCTGCAATTTTATGTGCAGCAGCATGTATATGGCTTACAATTTTGTCATATGACTTCTGTGTTACAGGTGGTGGTAGATCCATAATTCCACAAAATGATCTGGATTCTGTCAATCCTTTTCCAATACATCTCATTGCTAAAGTAAATCTTCTATTTAAGTCAGAAGCATTTTGTTTTTCCCCTACAAGCTTTGAATTTCTTATAGATGTTAGTAATCCACAAGAGCAGCATGAAATATTTATTTTTATAGTTAAACCATATACTACTTCAGAAGTAATACTAATTTTATTATGGCAACTATGACAGCATAAGTATTCTTCTAATCTTGAAAATAACAATCTTTTATCAATGAATGCATACCCTTCAAATTCGCTGTTACCAGATACTACTAAATGATCTAGAAGTTTTTTCGCTGATGCAGAGACATTTGCATCTTTATCATCACTTCTTGTGTACTGATTTCCAAAAAAATTATTTCTTTTCCTTTTCTTCGGTCTTTGACCTGAAGTTCTTTTGATATTATTATTCATTTTTAAATTTCAAAACACAATCCTTTGCATAAACGTTTGCTTAGTAAAATAAATTTTTTATGAAAGACCGAAATAGAATGACTGAAACCATGTTCGATTCTTCTTCTTCTTCATGAAGCTTGGCTTCCCTTTGGCGCCTTCTGCTCCAACTCAAAAATGGCGTTATTTAACTTGCTAATCCACAGGGACGCATTCCCTGGGAACGTCGGTTCGGAAAAGGCCTTACACTAATAATACTTATGAGTCCTTTAAGATGTGTTTAATGACAAATTTCCCAGAAAATAGTATCTCCAAGGTTTTTCGTTACAATGATTCAGAAGATCAGCTAAGAGGTCAATATTACTAATTTTCATCTTATTGAGCATAATGTTTCTAGCGCTATCGTACTTTCTACAGTGAATAATTGCATGTTCTGTACTGTCAATCACATAACATGAGTCGCAAAATGGCGAATTCGCTCTACGATACCTGTACAGTAGTTGGTTCGTGTTCAACAATTGCAATCTTCTTCTACTAATTGCTACTTCCATTTTCCTGTCTAGGTTTAATCCTTTGCTCCACTCGCTGTGAATATTACAATAACTGAATCTGCGGCCGGTATAGGAAGTCTGCCAACAGTCGACTTGCTCATTCTTGATAGTATTTTCGATGAAGCTACACGCATCCTCTGCAGAGAGTTCCTCCGGGTTATCCATATCTCTTCTTCTCGCCACTTTATCCGCTTTTTCATTGAATTCTATACCCTTATAACCAGGAACCCAGATGACCATGAGGTGGTGGAAGTCCTTTATCCGCTCGAAAAGCTTAAGAATGAGAAAGTTGGATCTCCTATTAAGGCAACTCATGGCACTGACTACTGACTTGCTATCCGTGAGGATGGCAACCTTTTCGTTAGGATTCAATTTCACAAGAAGCTTATAGAGGGCCCAAGCCTCGGCTGAGAAGATGGAGCTTCTGCTGTCCATGCACTGACCGACAATCACTGCGGTACGATCTACAGCCGCAATACCAACTCCTGTATCAGACTTGGAAGCGTCTGTAGCGTAAATTTTAAAACCTTGACTTGCGTAATCAATAATAAAGGATCGGGAATACTGCTGTATTTCCACATCTGAGAGATTTTTGGTTTGGAATTCATACTCATTTATTTTAATACAACACTTCACTTCTTCAGAAAAATCCAAAATCCTGCTCATTATTAAAAGTAATACACTTACTGAAATCTAGATCCAGACTACTTAGATTGTCTTTAATGCACTGACTGATAGGCTTACGAATCTTACCCCACTTGCAATTTAGCAGGCAACTTTTCAAACTATCCGCAATAGGAGAAGCCCCTGACAGAGCAATATTCTTTATTACAAATTTGATAGCAGCAATACTTCTTCTCGTGTCTAAGGTAAACACCCCAGCTTCAACATATAACAGCGAAAGAGGGGTACTGATTGGCGCCCCGATGGCAAGTCTTAGGGCATGATTATAAACAATTTCAAGCTTTTTCTTATTTTGTTGAGAGGCTGACATGAGGAGAGAGCTGCCATATTCTATTCTTCCTCTTATTGTAGCATTTGCGATATTAACAAGGTCCACTTTTCTGGCACCCCACCTGGGGCTCGCGATAAATTTAAATGCATTCAGCATTCTTTCTAGCTTCGGGACACTTTTATTAATGTGGAAATTCCAACTCAGTTTACTATCAAACCATACACCCAGAATTTTAACATGATCTTCCGTAGGGATGCTGACACCATCAAGCTTAAAAAAAAATCTCTTCACACTTTTTCCCGCTGAAAATGATTGATTTGCTTTTCTCTGGAGAAATGCATAAGTTCCACTCTTTAGCCCAACTGTGCACTTTATACAGCGCACGCTGCAAATTATCGACTACCTTCCGGTGCGAGACATCAGCACTATAGAGGAAGATGTCGTCCGCATATACATAGCAATCGACATCCGTCGGGATAATCTCTTAAATGTCATGCATGAATATGGTGAACAGAACTGGGGCAGAATGCAGCCCTGGGGGACACCACTGGCAAGCTCATGGCTTCTTGAAAGAACTCCTCTCCACTTTACTCTGATAGTTCTCTGGTTCAAGAAATTAGCAATTCAGAGGAAGCTATTCCCTTTGATGCCGAATTGCATGATTTTGTAGAGTAGGCCATCGTGCCAAACTGAGTCGAATGCAGCTTTGAGATCGAGGGCCACCAGCTGAACAACCTTTCTTTGCTTCCTATGATGCAAGATAATACAGAACAATTTATTAAGCAGTACCAGGCAGCTTCTATTTGGAATAAAGCCATAATGCATATCTGAGAGTCTTTTGCTTTGCTGAATCCTCGGAAGTAGTTTATTAAGAACCATCCTTTCCATCACTTTAGCTAGAATTTGCGTTAAGGAGATCGGTCTGTAACTGGAAACCAACGCACTGTCGCCTCCAGGTTTTAGAAGTGGAATAACTATAGCTTATTTCCAGTTCTTAGGAATCTGACCCGAGTTCCATGAGTTGTTACAGGCCTCCAGGAACGCTTGTTTGGAATCATCATCCAAAACTGTAATAGCTCGTTTTGCGAGGTCATCTTGTCCCGGTGCGGAGTTTCTGAGACTCCTGATAGCTTTGTCAAGTTTTGAACCCGAGAAGGGATTTTTTATACGACTACTGTGTTCATCACTAAAGTCCAGAGGAATGAATTTTTGGACTGTGAATCTGAAATAATGCTTAGCAAACATTACACTCTGTTCTTCTGCAGACCACGCGTGGCCTTCCTGGTGCTTTAAGATGCTGTTAGAGAACTGGGTCTGCCTATTTTTATTTTGAATATTTTTTACTATCCTAAATAAATTTCCATCCTTTCTGGTGTATCTGCAAATTTTTTCCCAATACAATCTTCTCTTGATTTTAATGATCTTCTTAAGGTAAGCGTTCCATTTCTTGCAAGAGATCCAGTAACCTCTTGAAAGATGAGACTTAGCAAGTCTAAGGCACTTCCTTTTTTGGCCTAGAATGAAGTTGCATTCCGTGTCCCACCAAGGACTGTTTTTGCGTTGAATGACTGTCTTAGTAGGGTTCTCTTTTTTGTAATGCTCAAGATGCGGTTGATATTATCCAGGTTTTTTTCCTCTGTGTCCAAAGACTTGATCCTGTAGCTGCTTTCCGTAGCGAATTTCTTCCAGTCGCAATGAACTATTATTCTCTGATTTCCAGCAGCTGAGGCATTATCACTTCTGAACCCAATTCTTATAGGGTAATGGTCGCTGCTAAAGGGATCAGAAGAAACTTCCCATCTCAATTGTCCATAGAGCTCGGCTGAGCATAAAGCAATGTCAATGCAGGATTCGATTCCCCCAGGACTTACATGGGTGGGCTTTCCAGTGTTTAGAATGCAAAGGTTGTTGACGTCACACCAGTCCAATAACGCTTTACCCCCTGCTGACAGCCTACTCGAGCCCCAAGCCGGGTTGTGACAGTTGAAGTCGTCTAAGATAATAAACTTGCCATTCAGGGTAGCCAGTACTTTATCCCATTCTTTCACATTGAACTGGCCATTAGGAAGGTAGACATTGATCACTGAAAAATGGGAACAATTTGCTTGGAGATCCACTCTCATAATCTGTCCTCCCGCTATATCGTAACTGCTATTCTGTACAGATAAGCTTGCCCATTCTTTTTTTATGGCAATCATCAGCCCACCGCCTTGGTGAGAGCTCGCTCTATCTTTGCGAAAAATAACTTTGCCAGGCAAACAAAAATCATCTAAATTAGAAAGCCAGGTCTCCTGGATAGCTAAAACATCACAGAAAAATTCTTTCCTGCTAATGATAAAATTTCTTTTGTTGGAGATGCTTCTTGCATTCCATGAGCAAATCATTAGTCCCATCGAATTTGATGAGAAAAGAAAAAAAAGTCATTTATGAATAACACTACAGTATCTAGCCCTGGCCAGATTTTTTTTGGTTTTGATGAATCCTGTTTACTTTGAATGCCTGCTTCTCGTGTTATAGGCTCGGATTTAGAATGAGGCTTCTTGCCCTTACTTCTTACTAAATCTATTTCCGTCTTATTTACACTTAAGTCCGGATCACTGTCAGACTCAAGTGCTCTTTTCCCGATCTGATTGTTCTTAGTACATTCCGATATCTCGCTGCATTTAGTGTCAAGCTTCTCTTGCAGCTTGTTAACCATACTTTCAAACTTTTGGTTCATCCCCGCTAAGATTTTTTCGAAATTCTCAGCCTGCCGTATTAAAGCATTTTCAAAAAACTCCTGCAGAGCAGTTATTATTGGAGTCATGATTTTGACAAAATCTTCCTTTGCAGGACTTGAAACCTGAGTACCCGCCACCTTCGCATACGAAGTTTTTTTAGCCACAACCTGTCTTGCTTCTACTGCGGATACATGATGGTCAGCACTATATTTGAGAATATTACCCTCTTCGATGTATTTGGGGCAGTGTTTTGAGGTAGCTTCATGTGAGTTATTGCACAGCCCACAATTAATTTTTTCATTCTGACACTGTGCTCTAGCATGATTCTCACCACATTTGCTGCATGTTATTGACCCTCTGCAGCTTTTAATTCCGTGACCAACTCTTAAGCATTGAGGACATTGCTTGGATTATCATAAAATCTAGTGATTCTGTGTCTAGTCAGCCATATTTTAACATGTTCCGGTATATAGTGACCCACAACTGTGACAAGTACTCTTTTAGATGGCCTCTTGATACTGCCAGAGCTTTTAATCATAAAACGTCTTAAATTTAATACTTCAATATCATTATTATTGTTCAGTTCATTTGCCAGCTCCGAGAGCTCAACTTCTACTCGAATGTCCGATAGCAGAAATTTACTTTTCAGTTCCGTCATGGCAAGTATCAACGAAACCTTGACATTATGCAATTCTGTTAAGTTTAGTAATTGCCAGGCACACTCAGCCGCTGAGGTCTTTATCAAAATCCTTCCGTCTCTTATAATTTTGACATAGTCAACATTTTTTACTAAGGACACTTTGCTAGAAATTTCATCTTTTAGATTCTTAGATTATACACTTTCTATTCTACTACATATTCTTAGATTATACACAGATCTTTTAGATTATACACTTTGGCATGATATGAATCGTAGAATTGAGATATGGGAAAAAATAAGTATGTCATTTCAGAAAACGTCCGATTTTGCGTCGGAATACCTATGTTAGAGCAATGATCTATATAAATCTAATATATATAGCTTAAGTCGCGCTTTGGAGGCATGAAAATTCCAAGTTAAATTTCGTCAATCGGTTTGGTAGAATGGGAGATATAGAACTATCTCACTTTTTTTTTAGTAAAAAGGGGTTTTGTCCCTGAAGGACTATTCTTTTCGTTTTGCGATTCTGCGTGGGAAACATTAAAAGTCTGAATCACTTTTCAAACTGTTGCCACAAAATATTGCAGCCCTGTATTATATTTAAAGAAATTAAGTAATGAAGAATCTGCATAAATATATGTATATTTCTCCAAATGTGACAAAACAACAGTACCTAGAGCCATCCAATTTTGAATAATGTACGTTTCCACCCGAATATGCGCATCTGGAAACCCGAATTTGGAATTTAATTTATTTTCTATTTCATATTTTGTAAAACTTTAACGAATTTTGATGAACAAACTCAAACGATTTAAAAGCGAGCAATGGCAACACTGTACGGAAAAAAAACCTTTTCATCTAAAGCGCGCGGAACTGTATATCAGAAATTCTAAAGCTATACTCATTTTAAAATTATTTTGCGATATTGCTGTTTAACTGAATTTTATGGTTTAAGTACGAAGAACATGATATTTAATAAATAAAGGTAACACACAACGTTAAAAAACGCCCCTTTGGACGTAATTTAAAAGCTGAAACTTTTCAGGTTTTAATTTTTTTTTTTTTTAGTGCAGGGTGTACAATGAACCAATCCTGAGCAGACAGCTGCCATTTGGCAAACATTCGAGCATTGCAACCGAGTGTTCTATCGGAGTGATTTTCGCATTACTCTTAGTTGTCATATACCTTGATTTTTTTTTAATTTTACCTGTCTTACCTGTTGTTCATACCTTCCTCATGTGTTAGTACTTACATGCACCATTCTGTATACTTGTAGGGATTTATAATTATTTTCACTAACCAATTAAGTTTAAGTTTACGCTTTCCTATAAGCCTTCATTCTCCTAACTGTCATTACCATGATATTTAAATTTGGTAGCGCGCGTGAAGGAATGCAAATTCTACCAGTAGGAGAAAAAGGTTTTAATACTCAGTTCTAGAAGGGAAAGTTAGAGAGTGTGGGCAAGTATATTTGTAGCGTGAGCTTCTGATTCTGCATTTATTGCTGGTTAAAGTGGCGTAAGAGCTATTACTTTGCTGCCACGAGACTTCGACGAGGTTTTGAGTAACAGGATTATCTGAGCCTTGGTTAAAAAAAAACTCTACTGTTTGTTAATATCTTTGAATTTTTAGTTTATTTCTAGTTAGCTGAGTTACCACCAAGCGATGCGTAGTTTGTTAGCGTCAAGTCGACGCATTGTGAATTTTAAAGAGTTTTAATAAAGGGTTCTTTTAACTCTTCTTCTGCCTGGTTTCTGCACTTACTTCGGTTGTTACTCCAAAGTTTAACAAGGAGATATCACACACTCATTCCAATATAAAATCTGCTTGTTTCGATCCCTTGTGCCTACCTCTACATTTTTGCCGTATATTTTAAAATCATCCTGCATAGTCGATGATCATCAATCAGTACTTGTAGGAACTCGGAAGACTTTATTTCTTTTATAAAGGCTAGAAAAAGAAATAGATTGAGATATCAGTTATTCAAAGATAACCAAGAGTACTCAAAGTGTAGTCGTACTCAAAGTGTAGTCGTCATGGACGTAAATTAGCTCATTCTAAGAGACTCATCATACAATCTCTTCTTCATTTTCTTCTTTTTTGTTTAATTTTTAATGTACGGTAATGATTCAGTATTTGTTTTGTACAATATCATATTACAATACAAAAGGTGAGAGTATGTTATACCTATTCCAAAGGTCCCTGTTTTCTTATATTTAATTTCTTGTATTACTCTGTTTGCATTGTATTAAGGGGGGGGGACACAGGACCTTTAAATCTTCAAAAAATCGATTTTCAGATTTTTACATTTTATAAATATATAAACATTTCTGAACAAAACGCAAAAACCGCTTTGTAAAATTCGCATTATTTCTTGAGTTATGAAAGTTTATATCGGATAGTATACCAGCAACGCTCGTTTAAAGGGACAAATATGGTGGTTGTTTACATTTTGGTTACCTTGTGTACAAGCTCATATTTTCATAATTATACACAGAAATATTTAATACTGTTTCTTTCAATTTCCTTTTCGTGTAGAGGAAGGAAGATGGCAACTACTCAACTTCACTTCTGGTAGTTTGTTTACATGTTAATTCTTATTTCAACGCTGAATCGAACGTGAGATCTGGCGGGCGCGAAGCTGTGTGGTGAATCCTGTTGCTCGCGTTTGTTTACTTCAGCGAAGTGCTACGTGGTGAAATACGGTGCTTGGTTTACTTCGTGAAAGAGCTACGTGGTTAAGTACGGGATTCATTTTAAGTAAAATTCAGTATTTGTTATTTCGCTTTCCTGGTTTTGGGGTTTGTAAAGAAGTATACAGGTAGGAAAATTCTTTTCCAGTTACTTAATGTTCAGTTGTATATTCTAATGAAGAATCATGGACTGGAGTTCGGAAAACGGACTAAGTCCAGACTTTCAGTTTAAACCGCCAATATCGTTAGAACGTTTGTTAAAAATCTATAATGAGAGAGGTGTTAGGGATTACACAGTTTTTCTTAAAGGCATCGAAAAAAATGTTAAAATAAACAGTTCAGTTTATAGTCCTATAGATAAGAGGATCTCGCTGTTATACATTTTAAGTGCTCATGTATACTTTTTGAAAACTGCATGGGAATGACGATTTACTTCAATTGATCGTTTTCACAAGAGATTACGGACTTTTGCCACCTTAGCGCGCCATTTTCGTATAATCATTCCATTGCAAAATTTGCTTATTTCAGTCTCCTCTACCTGCCTTTACATTTCTGCCACATATTATAGAATCACCCAATACATTCAGAATGGCGCTTTATTAGTCTATTTAAGAAAATGTATGAAGACGTTGCAAGCAAACAAATTAGGACAATACATAATGAGTTTCTTAACATTGACATCACCTCATTTTTTATTCCCAAAATTAATTGGAAGATGCTGTCACCCATCTACTATATCGGTACTGTTCTGTTTGCGGGACCGGATTCAGAAATGTATGTATGTATACACGTGTGTACGTATGTATGTGTGTATATGTGTATGTATACACACACATATGTATGTACGTATATACATGCATACATGAACACATGTATATATCCATATGTGTGTACATTCATACATTTCTGAGTCCGGTCCCGCTAACAGAACAGTACCCAAATTTCTTGGACTAGTGGGAAATAAATTTAGCAAGTATACGAGGCACAAACTCCGCGTTTGGTTCTTCATATTCACATTGCATTTTCCTCGGCAATCAATTCTGGACTAAGGCTTCAAATCATTTTTGATTAATTTATTATTTATTATTTTCAATTAACTATATTTCCTTGGACAGCTTTATCAACAGCTATTTAAGACGGTTCAAATTCTGCTAACAGTGACCTTTCTGAATGCAGAAATGGTAAAGAGGATACAGAGAATGTCGTATTTTTAAGATCAAAGATATTTGCTCCAAAATTAATTGTTAGAATTTGCCAAATGATGACGCGCTCACTTACTTCGTATTTTATTCCATGGAAAGAGACTTTATCTGTGTTGAGAGAATTTGCTAACAGTACTAAACGCTAAGTATATACTTTGATTTTCCTTTTTTCCTCATTTTTCTTTTAATAATTTTTTTGAATTCTTTATCTGTAAATTTTATTTTAATTTTCACTTGCTTGTTATGTGTTTCAGCGTTCCGTTAATTCCGTTATTTAATTAATTGTAAGACACTTAATAAATTTTATACGGATTACTTTTTAATTTTGTATGAAGTACGGTGCGAATTTCGATTACTTTTGCGAATTTAAGAATTCGATTTAAATGTCATGAATCCGCGAATTTCGTGTTTTTCATGTAATTTTGTAACGTTTGTTGGATTATTGTTATATTTAAATAATTTTATGCTATTTCCCGTTAAAATTTCTGCAGAAATGCACTGCAAAGTAATCCTGTCCCAAAATCCAAATTGACTTAACTTAATTTTTGTTGAACTCTTAGAATATGAAAAAAAGGTTGTTTTCTGAAGTCATTCTCCATTGTTGGTGAACATTTTTGATGCCAAAGTATCTTTTTTTAAGAAACTTTCATCTTAAAGAAAAATGTATGTACACTACGCTGTCCAAATCAAATAGTAGTTTTGATCTAAAAACAAAAGTTCTAAATATATTTTTAAGAATATGATTGGTTTATAAACGTAAATTTCAATTAAAAAGCGTATAACTTTTATTTAGCCACTTGGTAGTTATTTGTGCTATTGCTCCGTTTATAGTATACATCCCCCTTCCTCCGAAATATATTTTTAGTGAAATATGACATTTTTAGAGAAATTGAGAGTGTGAATTGCAACCAGCAAATGTCTTGCGAATTTTCACAGTTTTTCTGCGACTACCCCACGAATTTGTCTTCTTCCTGGGATAAAATTACTGCCTTATTTATGAGTAATAATACACTCTCATAACTTTTGTATTCAATACTAACTAGCTCGTATTCACATTACGCATGGAGAAATTCACGGAAACTACATGCCACCAGCTCTGTCGCCGGAATCGTATCGGCACAAGGTATCACTGGTCAGCAGCGGTCCTATCTTTTTCCCACTAGTGGGTTACAGGTCTGTTTAATGATTTGGAAAAAAATCTCTTCATTTGTTATTAATTTTCAGTTTATTCTTGTACGGATACTTTGATATTATCGCAACCACCTTCGTAGATGTCGGCAAATTTTCAGAAAACACCAAACTGTGGCAACCATAACACTTCTTTAGGTAACCGTATTTGTAACTGTAAGTTTGAATAAGCAACGTCGCCATTTTCGTACATGCTGTTTTGGCTGTATTAGAAGCTCTAAAGGTAAATTGCGGTATTTTTGGTTTTAGCTGAATTTTGAAATATGCGTTTGTAGGATTTGCCTGCAAACAAAAAAAGTTCTAGGAAAATTTTGCAGGATTATAATATTTTCCCATAAAGGCGGGAATGTTCAGATTCGCATTTGATGATGTTGTATTTTGGGAAACAACCTTTTTTATAAATACAGCGTGAAAAAGTGTAACGAACACGTCGGCATTCGAATCGGTAATTGGTTCCAGAATAGTCGGGTTAGAATAGATTTTAAGGTACCCCTTGTATTATGGCGTAGATGTTGTTTCATTTATCGCCAACGATTTGCTTCATTTATGATAACCGGATTAGTTGAATGGTATGGAAACCCTAGTATGACGTAATCGCTTGCATTATTCCGGGAAATTTGGAATGATGGAATGTTTTGTAGTGTGTGTTGGTTGGGAAGTATATTGCTGGTTTCATTGTTTAGACAGTAGAGTGGCTGAATGTAGCAAGATTAATTTGAAGTTTCTGTACGATTTGGAAGGAAAAAGGAAAAGAACGTTAATTGACTGGTGTGTAAATGAAGGTTTACTTAGTAACCATTATAAGTGTCCTGTATGTAGGAAGGATATGCGTTTAGTTGAACGAAAAAATCGTTTAGATGGATTTGAATGGGTTTGTAGGAAGAAAGGTTCCATCAGAAAGGGTACCCGGTTTGAAAAAAGTCATTTGAGTATGACTGATATTTTGATTTTTACATGGCTTTGGGTATACGAAGCGAATTCGAAAATTATCAAGACGGAATTGAATATTAATAATGATAAGACGGTAACTGATTGGAAAATTTTTTGTAGGGATGTGTGCGTGGATATTTGTTTTCGGAAAGGTGAAAAGATTCGGGGTGCGCGAATTGTTGTTGAAATATATGAAAGCAAATTTGGGAAATGGAAGTATAACAGAGGTAAATGAGTGGTGGGAAAGTGAGTGTTTGGTGGAATAGAACAAGGGACGAGAGGGTTTTTTTTCGATGTTGTTGACGATAGAGGGAAAGAAACTTTATTGGATGTAATTGAACGAAATATTTCACCAGGTACAACTATTATATCTGACTGTTGGAAGTCATACAATTGTCTTTCTGATAACGGGTTTGTTCACCTTTCCATGAATCATGCGTTGACGTTTAAAGACCCAGAAACGGGAGCTCATATAAATAATACGAAGGCATGTGGAGTGTTATGAAAAGAGATTTCCGGAAAAAAATTTCATCGACAGTCGGGAACCACGCAGGATATTTTTTACACTTATTTTGGGGAATTTATGTGGCGACGTCGATATACGGATTCGAGTTCAGATAATTTTAGAAAGCTTTTGGATGCTGTTAAGGAATTTTGTGTGCCACAGGCTGAAGACGAAGCGACTTCTAAATAGGGTAAGTGCGTATTTGCTTTTTGTAGTGCTTAAGGTGTATAACACGTTTTTCCTTTTTATGTTATTTTATTGTTTGGTTTAAAATGTAGTTTATTGAGATTATGTATTTTTTTTTGTTTGCCTGATCTGTAGAATTGTGTGCTCCTTTGACTTTTTAAGTGAAAATATATCGATGTGTACATGAACAAACTCAAGGGAGTGCGTAAGGCATACTTTGTGCAATTCTCTGATTTTTTTTAAGTGAAAATAGGTCGATGTATACATGGATACCGAGTTTGTGCAATTCTTTGTCTTTTTATTTTGGCTTTCTGTAGCGGCGATTTTTGGCGCGAAGATTGCCGCTTCGCAAGCCAAAGTAAGAAGTCAAAGAATTGCATAAACTCGGTATCCATGTATCGCCAAGTTTCGCCAAGGGGTACCCTAAAGTATATTTTTACCAATAGTCGTCTGCCATTTACTACAGCAATCAGATTGGTTGGAATGCGTTTTAGCCCACTGCTTGGCGGCGATTGTTTTTGAATGAGCAATAAACGCGCCAACATAGGTAACTTCGTATATCCGCCAACATGGCTGACTGTTTGTACGTTGCCTACATTGTGCAATTCGCTGAAGTTTTTTTTTAAGTTTAAAAGGAACGCTGTGCACATGGCATTTTCTTGTAATTTATTTTCGTTATTTTAGCTTATTTTGTTCATTTGTGTACGTTGCCTACATTGTGCGATCCGCAGATGTTTTTTTAAGTTAAAACGGAACGGTGTGTACATGGTATCGTTTGTAATTTTAATGCCCTTTTAAAAAAAATTCCTTTCTTCGATGCCATTTTGGTTACGTTTTCGCGGAGCGTCTCGGGAAGGTTATGTAACGACATAAAATGTGTAAGTATTACAACATAAAATGTAAATAATTAATTTAAACCTGACAAATATTTTAATGATCATAATGTTCGTTTTGCATATTATTTTATTATCTTTTTGTGGCAACAGTTTTCATACTAATTTATGCTTTAGAATTCTATGTTTTGTTTACAATAGGTTTTCGCGGAGCGTTTCGGGAAGGTTGCAATTGCAAAGACGTTTCGCAGAAACGCGCCGAATTGGCGATTTTCAAAACATCGCCAAGCAGTGGGCTAAAGCGCATTTTCACCATCAGATTTACATACTGCTGAAGTAAAGAATTAAACGAGTGTTAAATTTTGCTTGGAAGTGTTAGAAATGGCCAGTAAGACTGGTAGACTGGAATAATTAATAACTTTCTCCGATTTGAAATTACCGTTCTTTTTCTTCTTAAAAAATCGCCAAATTGCCCCAAGATGGTTGCAGTAATATCAAAATACCGTTGTATGAGTGGGAATACTGTACAGAAATGACTGTATTTTTCAGCCTCATGTTGGAATATAAAATGCGCAACCTTACTTACATATCAGCATTTCATTCATAAAGCATTAGAAACCACTGCTGAAAACATTTCGGGTATTACAGTATTATTAAAATATTCCAAGGATGCAAATTTCTTTCTTATCAAGCTGAGCATCTTCAATCCTATATTCATAATGAAATTATTTCAGAATATTGAATAACTCAGCATTCTGCTTTGATAAGCTAACATTCAGAATGAGTAAGGATAATAACATACTTTTTGGGTTGCATGAAACCAATTATATCAAGCAGGAAATTAAAACTGTAACAGCATACACAGCTCTTAAATGAAGATGCTTAATAAAGCTGCACGCTCATCAAAGGGTCGCATAACATCAAAGGAACCGTGAATTCATTTAATGGCTGCGTTGTTCTAAATGCAATTTGCATCGCATTAGTAGGAAATCGGTGCTAGACGAAGGCGATGTGAAAGAAGTATTAAGTTTCACACGAAGAACTTATCGTAGGATATTGGTAAACTGTACTTAGTAATGAATCTTAAAACATCGGTCTGCGTTTATTTTTACTAAACGAAATTAGTTTCAAAGTTACTCCAAATATCTATGAATTTCGAACTTATGAGAGTCCAATAAAATTTCCTTTATTAGTGATGGGAAATCAAATATTTGAGAAAAAATTAATCAAAATAGCATCATAATATAGTTGTTATCATCGAACGTTTTTTTCGTTTTAAAGGTCCTTTACCGTTAAATTCATCCTACTTTATCTTTACCTCAGTTCGAACTCTAAACCATATTCAAAGCAACGTTTAAATATATAAACTAAGAGGAAGGTACTTACGTACTATGACGACTACCTTGGCGACATTTGGAGATAAAAATCTTCATTGGCATTTTTTATTTTATGTTTATAAATTAAATAAAAGAACTTCATCAAAGCAAATTAATTTAAATCCTTTTAAAAATGCAAGCCCCAATTATAAAAGAACAAAAACTTAAAATACTAAAATCCCGAATATATATATATGTATACATATAAAAAAATGATATACCAAATACGAATAGAAAAAATTAATCTTTTTTGTTTTTACTACTGTAAATGATAATTAACAATTATTAAACTTACTTCTGAATAAGCTTCAGTGAAAGTTACATAAATAAATTATATTTTTGATACATAATATGCGCACAAATTTTTAAAAAATTGAGAGGCATTTAATGTTAACTTTAAATAACAGATGGCAGCACCATATAGTTAACTTACTTAAAACTGGTTAAAAGAAAAAATAATCGCAAGAAGTTTCACCTAAACGTAATAATCGGCGTAAATGTAGCAAAAGAAGCTGTGGTAATAGCAAATGCGGGACTAGTACGAGATAATACTCTTTATTTCAGCGCCCTCTATAACCTATATTAGGGTTAACCTTTTCTTATAGCCGCCCAACCGGTATAGTGGTTAGCGTCGCCAACTGCTGTGCCGAAGGGCTCAGGTTCAAATCCCGCTTATAACCAATGTTAGGCTTAACCTGTATAACATACAAAGGTCGCCAGATTTGGCGATATATCTAGGTAGTCGTCATAATACGTAAGTACCAAGAGGAATATGAATGATTTAGAGAAAAAAGTCAGAATAGTATTTCATGGCCTGAAGTTGAAGGGAATCATCTGTTTCTCAACTATCAATAAACGTACTGTAATATTAAAAGATTATTTGGAAATTTCAAAACTGCTATATTTAAATTTACGTTGCCAGAAGAATGTGTAAAGTCATTAGATATTTTTGAAGCAGGAGGCGTGAAAAATGTACACTGCCCTCGCTGGGACTCGAACCCTGGACCTCTCAAATACGCGTCTAGTATGCTTCCAGTTACACCACGAAGTCATGAGGAAAGGAGGGAGAACATATATTATATACCCCCCTTTTAAAGCGCGACTGGGGATAAGGAAAAACATTATGGATGCCTTTATTCATGAATTTGCCGAGAGAAACGGATCCATTTTTACCTTGTACATGAGAGAAACCACAAAACACCTCATGCAGCCAATCCATTAAATAACCCGGGACTCATTACCAGAGCTTTTCTAATTACCAGCGTTAAGTTACTCGACACTGATCGGCTTTATTTCGCCGTAAGAAGCTTTGAATCTTTATCAGTAATAATTTATCGGTTAAATCTACAATATTTGTTTTCACATATTTACATCACTTTTGTATCTCAAACACACAGATTGGATGCAATTTCAGAAAATCGGTTGTATTATAAGTGTATTTGTGTAACTTTAAGGAATATTTACTTAGAACAACAATGCTAATGACTTTTTTTTCTCGCTATAGCGTCATTCTTTCGAGCTGCTTTATTTCTGCCTTTAGAAGCTTCTACTTAAGGTCATCCTGTGAGGAAATGAGTGAATAAAGTAGGTAACCATGCAATGAAAATGCATATTATTCATAACACATGCAATCTGAAAACTTATAAGAAATAATTATTATTGGAGAAATTACATAATCATGAAATTTGCTAAGTAAAATAAAATAAAACTAACGGGAAATCTGTGATCTATTTTAATAATAAATAAATAATAGGTAATCTGAAAATCTTAAAGTCAGGCAGAGTCCTAGTAGCACATACAGTTAATAACCATTAAACATTTTTCACCATTATAGCTTATATTATTCAGCATTTCCATGAAGAACTGAAATGAATTAAGATCGAAATTCAATATTTTCAGACATTTTTGGTAGGAAATCATTCCTGTTCTTCAAATTATAGATCTGGCAACAGCTTTTCTTCAAACATAATAGCGAACTTTCTCTCAATATATCTTGAAATATCTTAGCATTCATGGGTAACTGCTGACCTGTGTGCTGGATATAGTTTACGAAGTTTGTTCGCTGTCCACTCCAGTCGTAAAACTGAAATAGTACTGAATTTATTAATATGGCAGTTTGACTTATGATTTTATCTACTTCTAAATGAGACGTTCACCATATTATTTATGAACGATGACATGGCTGAAGCGTTAGAATCAAAATACTACCAATGGAGCCTTTTAGAATTTCGAGAGGATTTAATTCTCGTGAACATATCGTTGCTCCAAAATTTTGTTACAAGCTTATTAATTATACAAGAACAAGTTTTGAATGAAAGTATTTATACTTAGTTATAGAGATCATTTCAGTTAGAGAACAACATGTAACGAAGTATTTTCTATAATATATACGCCTCGTTTGCCTGTTGTCCACCATTAAATTAAATATTATCTCATACTTCTTATAACAGTGTACTTGTGTACGAAACAAGTATTTCCAATAAAAGATTTTAAATATGTTATTCCATTTCCTTTATTGCTTAGTGAAATAACTAGTCTAATAAGAGGGTTAGAGTATATTTAAAGGTGCCCCTTAGATTATCGCTAAGTTCTTGTTTCATTCATCTCCAAGTTTAATTTTTGGTAACCTGAATAGTTGAATGTTATGGAAGCCCTATTATGACATAATTGGTTGCGTGATTGTGGTGAATTTGAATGATGGGGAAAATATTTGTTGGATGTCAGTTAGGATGTACGTCGCGTATTGTGTACTGTGCATCGTAAAATGGCTGTTGGCCACAAAGTGGGTAATTGGTGGTATAGAACGGAAGATTTCTTTTCGTGAAGTGGTTGAGGACAGAAGAAAAGAAACTGCTTGACGTAATTTAACGGAATTATAAGTGTTCTATTTGTACTAAGGAGATGCGTATGGTCGAACGTCGGAGGATATCGGCACTGCGGAGGATATTTTTTACTCTTATTTTTGTGAATTTATGTGGCGGCGCTAATATACAGACTCTGGTTCAGGTAATTTTGGGAAGTTTTTGGATACTGTTAAGAAATTTTGCTTGACTGAAAACATGGAAGTTTCTTAATAAGGTAAGTAGACATTTGCTTTATGTAGTGCTGAGATGAAGTTCCTTTTTTATGTTATTTCATTGTTTGATTTAAAATGTAGTTTGAGATTATACATTTTTTTTTGTTTGGCTCTAGTATAGAATTGGCTGCTCCTTTGCCTTTTTTAAGTGACAATAGATCGATGTGTATATGGACAAAGTCAAGGGAGTGTGCAATGCCAAGTTTGTTCAATTCTCTGATGTTTTTTAAGGGAAAATAGGTCGATGTGTACATGGATACCGAGTTTGTGCAATTCTTTAATTTGTAATTTTGGCTATATGTATCGGCGATTTTCGGCACAAAAATCGACGCTACGCAAAGCGAAAATAACAAGTCAAAGAATTGCACAAACTCGATGTCCATGTACCGCCAAAAATCGTTATGCTCGTATCTTCGCAAATGTCTTTAATTCCTGTATATAAACTGTTCTATTTATAGTGATAGAAAAAACGGTGTATAAAGTGATGTACACTGTAAAAAATTTTAGTCCAACGTTACACCATTTAATGGTTCAAAATCAAAGATAGTACCAAAACATGGTTCACTTGATTTTACGTTTCACTGATATTTGGTGAAACGATCCAACTAGGTAAACGTTTCACTATTTTTAAGGAATACTTTGCAGCCAATCAAATCGAAGCATTCAGCGCATGCCTGGTCTTCCCGTGATTCCATCTTTAGAAAGTTTAATGGCGGCTGTTTGAATCTGTTAACGGATAGTCGGTTGTGTATTCGATAATTACAAGGTACGTATATTTTTGGTTTGTTTCCTTTTTGATTTATGTATTAATGAAATGTAAGATACAAAATGGTGTTAAAATGCATTCGCAGTAACTTTTTAATGATTTTGTTGGAATGAGTGGCGTTAGTGCTGAAGCCTACTTTCACCATTTGGTTATTACTACTGTATAGAACGTAGCTGAATAGAAGTCTAAAAAGAGATTCCCGAACATTCTTAGTAAAAACATTGTTATAACATAATGTGTAGTTCTGCATATATTACGTAATATGTATTGCTATAAAATACGTTATAGTCATTCTGTAGAAAATAGAATACTACAATACAAACATAGAATGTTCTGTCAGCATCAGTATTGGAATATAATAGTTCTTACGCTGTTTGTGAACTTGAGAAATAAGAAGCACATAATTCATCTAAAACGTTAAAAAAACTTTTTTGACATGAAAATTTAAGTCTTGTTGTTTAAAACTAAATTTATGGTTTAATTTTTCTCTAGATGAAAATCTTGGTACAGTGTCAATCATCATTGAAAGTGCTAGAAATTTCAGATTATGGTCAGCTTACTGTTATTAACTACGCTTAATATCCAAGTTTTTTTATCTCTGTAAAAATGTGCTGATGATTTCAAAGAGTATGTTGATTATGAAAACTTTCCCTAGGGATCCCAGCAAAATTGAAAGTTATTGATTGACATGATAAAACTGTATTTGGAATATTTTGTTGAAGTAGCAAGTTTTTTTATTGCTTTGTGAAAATTTTTGTTTATTAAATCTTATTGTTTGATTAAAACCATTTTGAAATATTATCTAAACTTTCCTTTTTACGAGAAGAATTTTTTGATAAAGATGCATTGAATTATTGTTATTTAGCCATGTTTTTAAATATTCTGTTCGAAAGCATCCTTATTTGGCCAAACTTGGTATTTAAAAATTTTGTTTTTCAATATTTCATATAATAATATATATTGAACTTGAACAGTTGTGTTTATTATGCATACTGTTATGACTGCTCACCAAGCTACTACAAAAATGCCAACAATTTATAGATTTTGTTCTAGGTACTCATTCAGCTTAGCATCAAACTGCCACAAATGTTGGAATTTAAGAAATTCTGTACATTTTCTCTGCCAAACTGGGAGTAAATTTCTGTTTTACTTATCATTCAAAATGTATCTTAATTTGTGCTTTTACAGATACATTGTTAATTTGTTGAATTTCTCAAGATCAAGAAAGATTTTGCCAAACTGGTAGTATTTTTAATAGCCGAAATGACAAAAATAATTATCTCTTAACCCCTCTTATAATCCTGCAAAATCATGTTTTGTAGTTTGAGGTGGAACGTAAATGAATTTTGACTATGGTTTCTGATTTTAAGAAATAACTTTGCATTAAGAATTTAATTAATATCAGGCATTTAAAATAATAGCAAATAAGAGACTTTTTTTTTTTGAAGTAGTTAAGATGTGCTATTGAAATTGTATTTATTTGTGTTTAAATCTGCAAAACGAAGTTTGATTGTTTAAAAATATAATTGATTATTTCTAACCAGTTAGAATATGAGCTAAGTGTTATTTCTTCATATGTCATTTCGTTAGTGGTAAATATGGCAGAATATTAGAGTAATTGACATTGTTTATTTTTTATTTGATATCAATAATTCATAGATGCATTAACTTCTTTTATAATTGGAGAGCATAACACAAAGATTTAATTTAAGTACTATTTTTTTAACTGTGCAGTATAATTTATTGTTAAGGGTAACAAATATTGCCAAATACGGTTAACGTCATTTAGAAAGCATTACATTAGTGTATGTGAGAAAAGAGCCTGTTATATAGGAAATAAATGAAGATAATTGTGCAAAACTGATGCTGTGGAATTTCCTTGAATATTTTTGCAAGTTGATTTTTGGTTTATATAATCTAAACCTTATTTTTTATTTGAATAATTTAAACTTTTTGCTTAATTTTACTTGTGAAGTCATCCAAAATAACATTTTGTTTCGAAGACATCCATTTTTTTTAATTCAAATAATATGCAGAGGACTATTTGTACTTTACCTTTTTTGTAATTATTTTAGGTAACTTTTAAGTGCTTATACATGAATACAATAAAAACGTTTGATAAATTTAAATTAAATGTATATTTTATAGTTATTTTGATGTAAATATTAATATTCTTTCAAGATGACAGTAATAAAGGTAAAGTAAATTTTCAGTTTAAATTCTCAGAGTATAAGTCTCTGATTTGTATCAGTAACTGTACATGTAATTGCTCCAGTTTTCTTTTTAATTATTTCAAATTGCTGAAATATTCAAAATATTCAGTTTTTAAGCTGTTATATTTTCAAAATATATTACTACAAAAAGTTGTGTTTCTGAAAATTTCCACTTTCTTAGCTAACAGTGCTTTTTGCAATCATATCATTGTATCAAGGGATCCCAATCGCCTCCAGGCGGGCAAGTGGCCCCAAGGTGGGCATGGAAATTTTATAGGGAGTCGATGAAGATCTGGACATTGACAGCCGAATTTGCAGTGGCAATTAATCAGCATAGTCAAGATTCCTATTGATTCCAGAAGTGCAGGTACGTATATGCTTTATTTCAGATTTTAAATGTCATACAAGAATAATATCCCAAAATAAAAGTTGTTACCAAACCAACATTGCCTTTTCCCTCTTCTAACCTAGTATAAGTAGATTTGAGTCAAGTCAGCAATTTACTATGGGAAGAAAGAAACAGGTTGAATATTTGTAATGGAAGTGATTTGAGAATTGAGCAATTTTATGCCAAATGCTAAAAGAATTACATGAATGCACAGATCACATTAATTATTCATACTTCTGTGTAATTAAAATTGAAGTTTTGTGCAGTTAAAATCCGTTATTTTGTTTCTGGCAACTTGTTTATATTTGTAAAATTAAAAATAAAGATTTAAAAAAAATTAATCCAATAAACCATTTTTTTAAAATTTTTGTTCAAAATTTTAGTTTGCTGTTATTGATTTGCAATTATTTGTATTTTGATTATGCTGCATTACAGAGAAAAATGTAAGGGGTTCGATGAAGAAAACGTTTTTCTAAAGTTCTTTTAAAAGGGGTTTATGTAAGAAAAAACTTGAGAACCCGTGCTTTACATAAGAAAAATTTTCCAAAATCTAGCTTCTCTATTTTTACCTTTACTAACTTGTATTATTCTTATTTTTAAATGTAATGTCATATATTACATATAATTTTCAAAAACCTTTTGGTATTTTCTGATTATTCATCCCCATTAAAAAGTCACAAATTGATTGCTGACTGGAGAGAGATATTTGTTTAGATATCCTTATTTCTAGTTCAAAAATGCTGCTTTCATAATTTCTTTTCTTTTTCCATATAAGACATGCAGTCTTTTTGGGTTTTTTCCACTCTTCTTTTCACGTACACAGCGATCTGCTTTCACTGAAGGAAGCAGCAGAGAATTCCAGAAACTTAGCATTTTGAACAACCATGGCATCAAAATCATAAAATGACACACATGAAAAAAAAAGGCACATGATGCCTTTAAACAAGTCTTATTGCACTGTATGTGTGTAGGAAGTTAAGTCTGAGATTTCGCCGATGAAAACTGCAATATGCTATTCACCGCTATACTGAAACACAGAAATTCCCATAGAAGGGATCATAATCTGCCGTCGTACTGGTGAAATGTCTGGAAAGCCATTTGGGGTTGCTATGGGCACAACTAAATTGCCACATAAATATATTTGGGTAATATTGGTAGGTTTATAATAGTAAAATAAACACTTTGGTGCTGGTATAATAATGTAATCCAGCTAATTTTCTTAATGTTTTGTATTTTTTTAATGCTTAATGTTTTATAATTCTTATAATTGTGTATTTTTTACTAAATATACCTTTAGATGTGTAGGCATATTAATATACATTATATATTAGATTTTTTTAAATACCGGTGGAATGTATGCTCTACCAGCAGCAACACATTTCAACATAAATATTTTTTGGCGGCATGATGCAATGCCTCATCAGTACATTTTTGTGCTTCTTTGCTGGGTTCGGGGATAGTCTTAATACCTCCTTTTTTAAAAAATAAAATCCTCAATATCTCAAAGTATTGATGTTCGGCCAGCCATATATTTGATATTTAGCCCTGGTATTTGACAAAAATTGTTTTTAATGCATCTTCCTTTTTTATTGTGTTTTTGTTTCTTCTATACTTTTTATTAGAAACTAAAAGTAAAACTAACATTTTACTACCAGTAATGATATGGTTGATACTGTTTAACACTGGCATTTCGACCCAGGTTTGAATCCATGCAAACGCACTGCCTGCATGTTTGGCTTCCTCCATGTGTAACATGAATGCAACCCAATGTACATACCCTAGTCAGATAGCAATCGAGTGGCTTGCTGCATCCAAATAAACCAATCAAAATGAATATTTAAGTTTTTATTAATTAAATTTAATATATTATGGATGCTTTATGTTATTTTTAGTATATATTGCAATGATAGTATATATTTGTTGTAACTTATATACTAAAACACAGAAACATCAGTCAGTATAACCTAGTAATACTAATAGTAACATCAGTCATGATACGAGGGTGAGAATTATGAAAGAAAAAATAAATATAAAATTAATAGTTTAGATAATGCATGATGTTATGTAGCTGTGTATTAACGCTTCTTTTTTTAGGTTCCCAATGATGTTGAAATAGAGCTACAAACAGTATCTAAAAGATGTTGTCTTCTTTCAATCACTGGTTGTGAAGGCCTGACCCTGTACTCCCCAAGACTACCTCGACATCCATGCAAGATCAGAATGTGTTGTGACTTATCTCAATTGGAACATTAGAACAAGCTTATGAAATTCATCCTGGCAAAAGAGTGCAGTCACCAAATGGTGCGTTATGAGGTACACCGTCGCTGAGCTTGATATAATGTGCTTGTCAGACCACTGTGCCCACAAATTACCACCCGTTGCATTTCCGATACAACCAACAGTGTGAAAAATCACTGATCTAATGTTGAGTACCATGCATTCTTTGCGTCTCTCTTCTAATGATTATGAACTGCAAGAACTGTTTAAGTATATGAGACAACCATTAAATTGTTAAATAAAAAATTCTAAATTTGGGTTTCATGATATTGTTAAATATCCTATTGAAATTTTCACAAATGTATTAAAATGACTACTACATACACTTGTGTTTTCTGAGATTTATTGGTTTAAATACTCCAGGATATGAAACTGCAAAATGCTTTTTGTCAATATTATAAGTAATGGTAAATATCCGCCCATGCATGCTTTACAAGTACATTTATCTTATTTATTTCATACAATTAAAGTTTTCAAGTTAGAAGAATGTTATTGATGTATGTCCTGTTTCTATATAAGCATAATAATGTATGCTAATTATTCAGAAGTACTTGTTATTAAATTCTGAAAAATAATGATTAAAATATTTATAAAATATACGTAATCATTCGACAGGTTTTATGAGTAGTTTCATTTTAAATTTCTTAAACAGAATATAAGTGATATAATTTATTAAATTATGCTTACATGTATGTCTGTGCAAAATTCAGCATAAAATATTTCTTAATGAATTACTTTTCTTACGTAGCAGTTGCAGAAAATTTGTCTATGTGGATTTAAATGTGTTCTTCATTAAAGCTTTGCCATCTTAAGTTATGTTTTTCCTCTGACTTATTTTACATGAAATGTTGACGTTTCTATATAACATGCTACCAAGAGATATGTTTAATCTGCAGAAAAATGGAATTTACTTTTGAATTTATTGAACAATATTAATAGCTTTGGAAAATTTTCTTTATTGTATAGGTACATAAGTATTATAATTTATCATGCTTCATAATATATTTTAACATATTGTAAATAAAAAATTACCATAAAGTAAAACTTGTTTTTGTGTGAGGAGGGGACATGGGAAACCTTACAGATTCTAGCAAACACTTCTGGTCTCCAAATTTTAAAGGTAAGTGTCATGGCATGTGAATGAAAATAAGAATTATGCATGGAATAATTTTTCTTTATATAGTATAATAGTAATTAGTTGAATAGCTGTTAATTACACATTACACACAATGTATAATATCAATTTTGTTATGAGAAAGCAATTTCTGTTGTAAATTTAAATACTAGAGACCTTGAATCTCAAAGCTAATGCAATTTAATTTACAAGTGAAGGCATATCAAACATGAATTTTTAAAATTCAGCTCTTGCAATGAGCAGTTACATTTTAACTTATTCCTATTGGTGTGTAAGGCATTTAATTTTGTAAAAATATATTTTTATATACATGCTAATATATTGCAAATGTGTATTTTAATGATATATATTTTATACTTTCATTCTCTCAAAACTGAATCAATCTTATGCAAGTAAATCTGCTGTTCTAGCCAAATTTTCAATAATTATTGCTATAGATATGCTGATTTGCATAAGAAATTTCTAAATATCTTAGCCACAGCAGTAATGAATTAAAAAAAGTACCAGGAGAAGGGTGCCATAGCAGTAATTGAATAAAAAAATACCAGAAAAATGGATAATAGAAAATTTTATGACTGAACTCTCAAATAACTTCCTATAATTTACAGTTAACGGTAAACATAATTATAATTAAGGGTTTAAGGTATTCTCAATCCATATTGTAATATAGCCCATTTAACGCATTTCTAATTTATGGTTCAACATTCCCCATTCTTGCTTTAACATACTGCCAATTCTTGGTTAAACCTATTAACAAATAATGGTTCAACCTATTACCAAATAAAGGTTCAGCCAAAGCACCAAATAATGGTTCAGTGTTTTACCATCTTTTGGTTGCAACTTTTTCAGCACCATAGTTTGGTGAAACTTTGAACCAAATTTTTAACAGTGTAGACACATTCCTTTTGATGCCGATCGGAAACTTAAATAATAAAGCAATCAAAACAACAGGTAAATTCCTAAGATAACATTAATAAGAACCGATGTCGAAAGCATGATTGTTTAATCGTGTAATTAATATGTAATCAAAGCAGTCAAGCACTGGTGTAAGAGGAGAGGTGCATCCTTTAAGAATCGCAACAGAAACTTTTACAACTTAAGATGGTCAACTCTAAAGCTTAATCGCAACTTTCTCTTGCGATTTATAAAGAATTCTTCCCTTTCAATCTTTAGTAGTTCTTTTAGATCGGATGTTCAAATTGATGAGCTCATGAAAGTCATAAATGGAAGAAGTGGGTGCAGATGATGTTTTCCAGAGGTTTTGAGCGACCAGTGGTGACACAACGACATTGTTTTCCAACATCACCGTAATTCCAATCCCAGGGAATCTAGAGAACTTCACTAAGGTTATCTTGCCCTTCTAATCCCGCCATTAGCTATACGACAGAACTATCAAATTGACTGATTTTTGCATTACCGACAGGGCAGCCAGTCCACTTGGAGATGGGGCTTATCAGCTTGTTTAAGCCCTACCAGTCATAATCTCCAACTCTGGATGCCATTGATCTGCATCCATACGAAAAACAAAACTCACATCTTTCGTAGAATTAGGGCCATCAGCATAAAAGGTCCCGGCAGTAATCGCCATACAACTTCAAGGTGCTTTCAGGCTTCATTCTAGTTTGTAAGAGCAGTTATTCACAGGGTATTTTTTTAACATTTTATTTCAACTTCTTTAGATTAAACCTATTGGCTTCGAAAAGTTTTCTTGTCAAAATTATACAAGAAAACATTCATATTCAAATGAATATGAATAATTATTCTTATAAGGCCTTCCTCTAAGGTAAAGTAAATAATTCTCCAGTCCTTTGAGGAAATAAATTACTCATCCATATCGACACTTCTTTATCGAAGATGTCAAAATTTCTCTAACGCTTTGATGGCAAATGCTCCATGCTTCTCTAATGAATCACTTATTTGAAAGATGAAACTGTGCATCTACAAAATCTGTACTGCTATTAAGAGGAATCTAATTTTTGTGGTCATTGTATTTTATTTCCATCATATTATATGAAATTAATATCGTTGAACTGAATTAACTAAATTTTCTAACTTATGCACAACGTCAGGATCGCTTTGTCTGAAGTCTCGGATTCTCTGGCACACTTATTCCCGGTGCTTTTTGATTTGTTATTTGTTTCTTCATGTTATTAATGATATTGTATATATAAATTTTTTGTCAAGTGTGCAATGTTGATTGTGTCATGCAATAATTTTATTTGCATGTGTAATAAATACTTCCCTTCACATTATTAATCACGTAAAACAAAAATAAATTTTCACAATGTCGCTAAAAATCTTGCTGATATTTTGTTTTGCTAGAGACGAAAATATTTCTTTCTCTGTAAGTAAACTGCAGTAATTGTGCTCACTCATGAAATGGAATACCACGTAGGCCTTGCCGTATTTAGAATAAACCTTTCTTATCCTGACAGTGAGAAATTTGTGCCTTCACCCAACCGACAGGGTGGTCTGGCATATCTAGCGTGTTGCTATTACTGAAGAGTTAAATTTCCGGTTATGTGATCGCTGATAGTTTGTTCGTGCGTTGGGCGAAAGTGTTGGTGATACCATACCACAAATGGTGACGGATGGCAAAGAATGAAACTTTCGTTCTTCTCAAAGTCAACCGGGTTCTAATTAGATTCTCATGATCACCTCTCTGAAATACTTTTTATTTTCATTTTAGCTGACTTATAACGCTTAATTGATGTTCAATGTTTTCTTTTTAATTAATATTACTTAATAAAAATGACATCACCAATGACCACCGTTAAATTGCTAGTTATAACAAATAAAAGTAGTATTAGCAATGACATTAAAAATCTTTCAGAGGAAGTTTCTCTTACAGGACAATAGGTTTGGTTCCGTTTATTGAGATTACGGCAAAGCGCACTAGGGTTATCTGCCTAAGGGAGAGCTGCTTCCATGGAGGATTTTCTGAGGAAAACTGGCTCGTTTATACGCTACACGGAAACGCCCATGCAGCCATCCCGTTCACCTGAAACCGAACCCAGGTCGGAACTACCAGCGTTCAGCGATTTTACTTCTCGGCTGCTGGCGGGCGCAAGACAAACAGAAACCAAACTGTTTGCTCTTGAAAGACAAGTATTCTTCTAGCAAGAAAACATATTTTCGTCATAAGCTCATTTCGACTGCGGCAAAAGTTTTCTAAATGTAGGAACTACACATCTTAATTTAGTTATTTCAATAAATAAAGAACGATACGGAATGGTTTACTTTAAAAATTTAATTTAAAAAAAATTATATATAATATTTATAAATTTAATTTAAAAATTT